>CM068964.1:97951881-97966737 GCA_035128595.1 Eptatretus atami | reverse complement strand
CTGACAGGATACTGAGAGGGGGGGGGGGGAAGAGAGATGGGTGGGGGGAGAGTGAGGAGAGTGAGGAGGTAGAGAGAAAAGATAGAGGATGGAGGGGGAGAGAGGATGGGTGGGGGATTAAGGAGGGTGTTTGACCAAGAGGAGGAGAAAGTGAGGGGTGTGGGGGAAGGGAAGGCAGTGAGAGGTGGGAGGAAAGGAAGGCAGACGTGAGATGGAGCGTTAATTACGATTCATACCGTCTCATTAAAATACTTCTGCATAGAATAGCAGTGAAGATTGAAACAAAATAATGTCTGAAATCCATTTTCTACCGGTCAAAATATAAATACTGCCCGGACATGTCCGGAGACAAAGTGCCCGGACACCGTCCAGGGACAAACTCTCGTCCAGACAAAAATACCACCCGGACATGTTGGAGACAAACTTCCCATCCGGACATAAATACTGCCCAGACACGTTCAGAGACAAACACCACCAAGACGCGACCGGAGCCAAACTGTCCGGAGACAAACACTGCACGGACACATCTGGAGACAAACTCCCATCTGGACATGTCTGGAGCAAACATCGTCCAGACATAACCACCGTCTGTATATGTCCAGAGCAGAGACAGAGACAGAGAGAGTGTGGAGAGGAGAGTGAGAAGAGTGGGAGGAGGGTGCTGTAGTGTATTGGGAGGGGGGTAGAGCAAGGATGGGACAGAAAGAGAGAGAGAGAGGGGGGGGGGGGTGGTGGTAGGGCAGTTAGCAGAGAGAATATGTTATGCTTTATGAACGAGAGAGAAACACACACACACACACACACACACACACACACACACACACACGTTTTTCAGGAATCAGTAGGTTGGAGTCAGTGCTATTACTGATAACAGTACTAACTGTATACAACCCAATACCCTTGAATATCTTTGAACGAAAAACGACGCTGCATTTATATAGATGTTTCAGGGAGATGTTCCATCCATCCATCCATTGGGACCATATTCTGTGCAGAGCGTTGTTGCTGCCTAAGCAGTCTCCTTGGCTATTTGGAACAATCCTGGATGGGTCGCCACTCCACACCGGATACCAGCAAGCTGGCACTCATTTTGCCGATCTCGGAAGGATGACAGGCAGTCAACCCCACCTGGTCTTAATTCAACAGCAAAGCAGAATTTGAACTCAGGATCCTGGGATCCCCAGCCCACCACCCTAGCCATAAAACCAACAACAGGCATATGGAGATGTTCACAAACATTAATTTTATAAACAGCTGCGTGTGACGGATGAAAAAAATTTGGCTCGTTAATTTAGGAAAACACGTTAATAAGGCAAACGGCACGGGAATCGGGTGTTATTTTGCAACAACTCGCAAAGAATGATGGAGCACGAACCACTCGCTCACGATGACAGAGCACGAAACGACTCGATCAGGATGACTGTTAGCACGAACGAAACTCGCCCAGGATGACGGAGCATGAACGACTCGCCCAGGATGACGGAGCACGAACGACTCGCCCAGGATGGACTGAGCACGAACGACTCGATCAGGATGACGGAGCACGAACGACTCGCTCAGGATGGAGTACGAACGACTCGCCCAGGATGACGGAGCACGAACCATTCGCTCTGAATGACATTGCATGGAAAAATCATCCGCAGTGAGTGAGCAATTCACTCAGGATGACGTAGCATGGTTGTTGTTGTTTTTGTTTTTGCATTAAATCCATGTTGGAGCGAAAACGCGTTATCAGAATATGCTCTACCTTGTAGCATCTGCCGACTGTACACCCCGATCAGGACAGGTACTGTACCGCCGTACACTGTAGGGTGCTCAGCAAGTGGCTTAAGCACTCAAACAAGCATGGTTGTAAATGGTGGACGAGGAACGGCTGGCCAGCCTGTGGCAGCACACCATATAGGATCCCTTAAACTGTAAAAGCCGGTCTTCACCGCACCCGCAGCAGTTAATGAAATTAAAGAATTTGTTCAAATCATGACTTTTCCACAAAAGAGTTGCTGTTTAATGTAATGACGATGGAGCATGAATCCTGAAGACATCACAAAGTTTAATTCAGCATGAAATAAACTTTGCAGATAATCCACCACGTTGCCTGCTCGTCTGTGCATGCATCCGCTCGTCCACGCAAACGTTATATCATTATTTTAATATGTACGCTTTTCACCAGATTTGCTTTGATTCCCTGTAGAGCAACTCGTTGAACCTCTAAAATACAGACACAGATCTGGCTGACACTATGGATAAGCAGTCCTCTAGGAGACAGGGTGCGAGGTCAAGCAGTGAATGATTAAATCATATGGTGTCCCTTTAAGGTTCATCTCGGTTATTTGAGATTTAATGCATTTACCTTATGAAAAAGGTATTTTTATTCGGACTTTCACACAACTTGTTGCAGTCGAGTCTGAATCTGTCAGCAACGATAAAAAAAAAATGGAAATAGAAACCAAATCAGAGTTAAGCAAGGCCATTCGAGAACCCTCACATTCCCCATACAAAATCTCTTTACGACCTAAATTAATTAAATGTCAACGGATTTTCACAGAAATTGTATTAGTGGAGTCTAAACCTACATTAGCAAATACCAAAAGTGAAAACAAAAATCGAATAAAACGCAAGATAAAGTCATGAAGCTGCTTGGAAGCACATGGAAGCTCCTCAGCATACATTGCTTTATATTGTTGCGGTTCTGGAAACGGCATGCCTCCAAGGCAATGGCATCAATCATACAGTGGTCCCCAGACAGTTATTTCATTAATATACGTACGGTTAGACCTTTCCCTCGTGTCTAATGGGTCAAACAAGACGAAGTGCGTTGCGTGGATCTCATAGTTAGGTCTGATTATATCTCTATCTTCATTCCTATTCTTTTTCTTTATTCCTGAAATAAATCAAAGCAGGCAACGCACCCAGACAGCCACCTGTAAAAACCGCAGCCACACCCTTCACTTTAAGAATGCGTCTTCGCGGAGGCAGCAGAAGCCTCAACCACACGACGGATGATGGAAAAATCCTCTGCTGCGAGAATACGGTGTCAAAGGGAATCGTGGAAGCAAAAAATAAAAGCCCAACGCCGTACAGGACGCACGTGGCGCGTTCTTTTCAACCCATTTCTGCATCTAATAATTATATCCAATCCTTTCTTTCAATCCATGACACAGATCAGAGCCGGCACCACGCAGGCAGCTGCCTGTGAAGATCACCACTCTGATAGATAACCGCATGCACAATGGAGGACCCACACGCAGCCCCGTGATAATTTATCATCGTACAGTACTGGACACGAATAGCGCACCTCTTCATTTGGGTCTGCGTGCTGATTACAATGGCATCATACCATCGCATTGTACGGGACGCGCATGGTGCACATCTTTGTTCGGGTCTGCGCGCTGGTTCACAACGGCATCTTACTGTTGATTCTCGTTCGCCATCACGGCCACCAATGTCTCCCGCGGATGGAGACATCCACCCGCACCTCTGCCTCGATGCAGCTGCCAGCAAGTAAAGGTATGCTGTACGGCCCGGATCGCTCGGGCCGCATAGCGTACGGATGGGACAAACACATTGATCGGCACCAACCGCAGTGCGCCAGGGGTGCCGGGAGGGCATGTGGACCGGCGCAGCCCTCAGCCAGTCACCGGAGCACAGCCCCGGAGTTCGGTGCAAGGCGATTCATATCGCGGGGTTCGGAGCAAGATGATTCCACAGCCTGGCGAGGTCTCGCCGGATGCACCAATGGGGCCGCTTCCGCCATGGCGGCCGGGCCGTGGGGTGGCCGGGGCCCAATGGGAGCGCCAATTCGGGTGATGATGCATCGCTTCGGGGCGGTGCCCCGCCTGCACCGCAGGGCCTATAAATGACGGATCGCGAAGCCGTCCGTAGTGGAGTCGTGGTCATCCTCATCCTTTTTTTTTTGTCTGGAATTGGATCGGTCTCTGCGTACGCATGCTGCTGCCACTCCTCCCACTCACTCTCAACTCTACCTCCTCGCCGCTGGCTCCACCCACCCACCTGATCCCGTCTGCCACTCCACCCACTCGCTCTCGACTCCGCCTCCTCCACCCACTCACCGCTGGCTCCACTCACCCACCTGATCCCTCTGCCACTCCCACCGCTCGCTCTCGACTCCGCCTTCTCCACCCACTCGCCGCTGGCTCCACCTAAAGTCCCTCCCTCATGCCTGACGGTTGCCACCATTCTTTGGATCAGCGCAGGCGCTTTTCCGGCACCATAGCCAAGCAGGAGATGACGCACCAACTATCAAGGAGGGATCGCTCAGCGGAGCATCCCCCAAAACTACTGGGTGGCATGGCGGTCAATCGTGCAAGGTATTACGAGACCAATAGCCTCATCTCCTTTCTTCTCGTTATCTCCTCTTCATCGGGGTGTGTGCGCGCTGTGGTGTGTGTGTGTGTGTGTCATGGCGCCTGTCCTCGCTTAAGTTATAGATTGCAGAATAATTATATCGGGATAGGTCTGCTCTGTGTCTGCTTTAGCAAGTTGCTTGTTTTGTTGACACACCACACATTTCTTTCTATCTCTGCCGACACAAACAACAATAAACTACGTTCACTGTGCCACATATTTTTCCCCGCCTGCCTGTTAATAAATGATTGTGTAGAAATGTTCCGAGCTCGTTTTTGTCTTTTCTTTCATTGATCTAGCATGGTCCATATCCTAGCCTAGCCAGGACTTTATTCCCAACGATCCGTTCTTTTAGCCGGTACATCCTTGCAGTGTTGCTTGGCTGCATCTGACCCGGTAAGTGACCCAGTTCAGACAAGGCGTACCGAGGGCGTGTCCCCGGTAATGAGGTCACGTGATTATAATTAGGTCACCGATTTAGACGGGGACCCTAAGTCACTCGGTTGAGTTATTGGCGTTCACGGTCGAATAGGGACCCGCCGCGTCACGGAGTTATCCGTGCGACGGCCTGCGATTCCAGTCTGGTGGAACCCAAGATAGCTTCACCCCCTCTGGCCCTCTCACCCGACCCCAGGCCGATAAATGTAAATGTAAATAAATGATTGTGTAGACACACCAATACAATAAATCCACAATACAACGTAAAACCGTTTTAAAAAAACCTCGATTTTCAGAAACCTTGCTGCAATCGAGTGTTAGGCTACCTTAGCGACTGTGAAAAGTCAAAACAGAAATTGAATTCAAGTTCAAATAAATGCGAGGCCACTCAAAGCAAAAACCAGCTACATTGTACATTCTCAAGAGAAAGCCCTTTCCCACGTCGTAAAACACGATGGCCGAGGATCGCCTGATGAAGGATATAATTAAATAAGGTCGTTAATTATCTTCAAAAGGGGTGTTTTAATTAACCCAAACACCCAATTTTCAGTCTTCTCTTCCTTTGAGTTCCCTTCGTTTGCATGCAAAGTTTCAGGCTACTCGGTTTCATGGCTTTGGCGTTATTGGAGACACACACACACACGCACGCAGCACACACACATCTCATCCTTTTCACTCTCTTACCTGACCCAAGAAGTCCAATCAACACCACAAATGTAACACAGACATCGTTTCACTTGTCCTCCAGGATCCTACAGGTATAAAGAGGGTAAAAGGTCCAGATGGAATATTCGAAATGAGGATCTGAGGAAAGGAGGAGTGAACCATTGAAAATATTTAATAATGTCTTCATAAACAAATTGGTAATATGTTCAGTTATCTACAATAATACATGAAAATGACAACAATGCAAGCTTTTTACTCGTACATAAACAAAACACCTCCCTGTGATTGAAATTATTATTGTCCTCCTTTAACTTTACTTCGTTATCCTCGCCAGAGGGTATTGAATTTGGGTCCGTTTTTCGCTTATTACTTACGAAATCTAAAGATTTGTAAGTATATTGATGACTTCCGTTCGTCTGTTTGTGTGTTTGTTTGTTTGTGTGTGTGTTTTTGTAGGCACGATAACTCGAGAACGGAAGAAGCTACCATGTCAACATTACACCAGGTGATTCATCTCTTCATCGATGGGTGGGGGATTAAGGAGGGGTGTTTGACCAAGGAGGGAGGAAAGTGAGGGGGTGTGGGGGAAGGGAAGGCAGTGAGAGGTGGGAGGAAAGGAAGGCAGACGTGAGATGGAGCGTTAATTACGATTCATACCGTCTCATTAAAATACTTCTGCATAGAATAGCAGTGAAGATTGAAACAAAATAATGTCTGAAATCCATTTTCTACCGGTCAAAATATAAATACTGCCCGGACATGTCCGGAGACAAAGTGCCCGGACACGTCCAGGGACAAACTCTCGTCCAGACAAAAATACCACCCGGACACGTTTGGAGACAAACTTCCCATCCGGACATAAATACTGCCCAGACACGTTCAGAGACAAACACCACCAAGACGCGACCGGAGCCAAACTGTCCGGAGACAAACACTGCACGGACACATCTGGAGACAAACTCCCATCTGGACATGTCTGGAGCAAACATCGTCCAGACATAACCACCGTCTGTATATGTCCAGAGGCAGAGACAGAGACAGAGAGAGTGTGGAGAGGAGAGTGAGAGGGGAGTGGGAGGAGGGTGCTGTAGTGTATTGGAGAGGGGGGTAGAGCAAGGATGGGACAGAAAGAGAGAGAGAGAGGGGGGGGGGGGTGGTGGTAGGGCAGTTAGCAGAGAGAATATGTTATGCTTTATGAACGAGAGAGAAACACACACACACACACACACACACACACACACACACACACACGTTTTTCAGGAATCAGTAGGTTGGAGTCAGTGCTATTACTGATAACAGTACTAACTGTATACAACCCAATACCCTTGAATATCTTTGAACGAAAAACGACGCTGCATTTATATAGATGTTTCAGGGAGATGTTCCATCCATCCATCCATTGGGACCATATTCTGTGCAGAGCGTTGTTGCTGCCTAAGCAGTCTCCTTGGCTATTTGGAACAATCCTGGATGGGTCGCCACTCCAACACCGGATACCAGCAAGCTGGCACTCATTTTGCCGATCTCGGAAGGATGACAGGCAGTCAACCCCACCTGGTCTTAATTCAACAGCAAAGCAGAATTTGAACTCAGGATCCTGGGATCCCCAGCCCACCACCCTAGCCATAAAACCAACAACAGGCATATGGAGATGTTCACAAACATTAATTTTATAAACAGCTGCGTGTGACGGATGAAAAAAATTTGGCTCGTTAATTTAGAAAACACGTTAATAAGGCAAACGGGCACGGAATCGGGTGTTATTTTGCACAACTCGCAAAGAATGATGGAGCACGAACCACTCGCTCACGATGACAGAGCACGAACGACTCGATCAGGATGACGGATCATGAACGACTCGCTCAGGTGAGCTGAGCACGAACGACTCGCCCAGGATGACGCGGAGCCAGAACGACTCGCCAGGATTTGCGGAGCACGAACGACTCGCCCAGGATGACTGAGCACGAACGACTCGATCAGGATGACGGAGCACGAACGACTCGCTCAGGATGGAGTACGAACGACTCGCCCAGGATGACGGAGCACGAACCATTCGCTCTGAATGACATTGCATGGAAAAATCATCCGCAGTGAGTGAGCAATTCACTCAGGATGACGTAGCATGGTTGTTGTTGTTTTTGTTTTTGCATTAAATCCATGTTGGAGCGAAAACGCGTTATCAGAATATGCTCTACCTTGTAGCATCTGCCGACTGTACACCCCGATCAGGACAGGTACTGTACCGCCGTACACTGTAGGGTGCTCAGCAAGTGGCTTAAGCACTCAAACAAGCATGGTTGTAAATGGTGGACGAGGAACGGCTGGCCAGCCTGTGGCAGCACACCATATAGGATCCCTTAAACTGTAAAAGCCGGTCTTCACCGCACCCGCAGCAGTTAATGAAATTAAATGAATTTGTTCAAATCATGACTTTTCCACAAAAGAGTTGCTGTTTAATGTAATGACGATGGAGCATGAATCCTGAAGACATCACAAAGTTTAATTCAGCATGAAATAAACTTTGCAGATAATCCACCACGTTGCCTGCTCGTCTGTGCATGCATCCGCTCGTCCACGCAAACGTTATATCATTATTTTAATATGTACGCTTTTCACCAGATTTGCTTTGATTCCCTGTAGAGCAACTCGTTGAACCTCTAAAATACAGACACAGATCTGGCTGACACTATGGATAAGCAGTCCCTCTAGGAGACAGGGTGCGAGGTCAAGCAGTGAATTGGATGTAAACATATGGTGTCCCTTTAAGGTTCATCTCGGTTATTTGAGATTTAATGCATTTACCTTATGAAAAAGGTATTTTTATTCGGACTTTCACACAACTTGTTGCAGTCGAGTCTGAATCTGTCAGCAACGATAAAAAAAAAATGGAAATAGAAACCAAATCAGAGTTAAGCAAGGCCATTCGAGAACCCTCACATTCCCCATACAAAATCTCTTTACGACCTAAATTAATTAAATGTCAACGGATTTTCACAGAAATTGTATTAGTGGAGTCTAAACCTACATTAGCAAATACCAAAAGTGAAAACAAAAATCGAATAAAACGCAAGATAAAGTCATGAAGCTGCTTGGAAGCACATGGAAGCTCCTCAGCATACATTGCTTTATATTGTTGCGGTTCTGGAAACGGCATGCCTCCAAGGCAATGGCATCAATCATACAGTGGTCCCCAGACAGTTATTTCATTAATATACGTACGGTTAGACCTTTCCCTCGTGTCTAATGGGTCAAACAAGACGAAGTGCGTTGCGTGGATCTCATAGTTAGGTCTGATTATATCTCTATCTTCATTCCTATTCTTTTTCTATTATTCCTGAAATAAATCAAAGCAGGCAACGCACCCAGACAGCCACCTGTAAAAACCGCAGCCACACCCTTCACTTTAAGAATGCGTCTTCGCGGAGGCCAGCAGAAGCCTCAACCACACGACGGATGATGGAAAAATCCTCTGCTGCGAGAATACGGTGTCAAAGGGAATCGTGGAAGCAAACAATAAAAGCCCAACGCCGTACAGGACGCACGTGGCGCGTTCTTTTCAACCCATTTCTGCATCTAATAATTATATCCAATCCTTTCTTTCAATCCATGACACAGATCAGAGCCGGCACCACGCAGGCAGCTGCCTGTGAAGATCACCACTCTGATAGATAACCGCATGCACAATGGAGGACCCACACGCAGCCCCGTGATAATTTATCATCGTACAGTACTGGACACGAATAGCGCACCTCTTCATTTGGGTCTGCGTGCTGATTACAATGGCATCATACCATCGCATTGTACGGGACGCGCATGGTGCACATCTTTGTTCGGGTCTGCGCGCTGGTTCACAACGGCATCTTACTGTTGATTCTCGTTCGCCATCACGGCCACCAATGTCTCCCGCGGATGGGAGACATCCACCCGCACCTCTGCCTCGATGCAGCTGCCAGCAAGTAGAGGTATGCTGTACGGCCCGGATCGCTCGGGCCGCATAGCGTACGGATGGGACAAACACATTGATCGGCACCAACCGCAGTGCGCCAGGGGTGCCCGGGAGGGCATGTGGGACCGGCGCAGCCCTCAGCCAGTCACCGGAGCACAGCCCCGGAGTTCGGTGCAAGGCGATTCATATCGCGGGGTTCGGAGCAAGATGATTCCACAGCCTGGCGAGGTCTCGCCGGATGCACCAATGGGGCCGCTTCCGGCCACGGCGGCCGGGCCGTGGGGTGGCCGGGGCCCAATGGGAGCGCCCAATTCGGGTGATGATGCATCGCTTCGGGGCGGTGCCCCGCCCTGCACCGCAGGGCCTATAAATGACGGATCGCGAAGCCGTCCGTAGTGGAGTCGTGGTCATCCTCATCCTTTTTTTTTTGTCTGGAATTGGATCGGTCTCTGCGTACGCATGCTGCTGCCACTCCTCCCACTCACTCTCAACTCTACCTCCTCGCCGCTGGCTCCACCCACCCACCTGATCCCGTCTGCCACTCCACCCACTCGCTCTCGACTCCGCCTCCTCCACCCACTCACCGCTGGCTCCACTCACCCACCTGATCCCGTCTGCCACTCCACCCGCTCGCTCTCGACTCCGCCTTCTCCACCCACTCGCCGCTGGCTCCACCTAAAGTCCCTCCCTCATGCCTGACGGTTGCACCCATTCTTTGGATCAGCGCAGGCGCTTTTCCGGCACCATAGCCAAGCAGGAGATGACGCACCAACTATCAAGGAGGGATCGCTCAGCGGAGCATCCCCCCAAAACATACTGGGTGGCATGGTCGGTCAATCGTGCAAGGTATTACGAGACCAATAGCCTCATCTCCTTTCTTCTCGTTATCTCCTCTTCATCGGGGTGTGTGCGCGTGTGTGTGTGTGTGTCATGGCGCCTGTCCTCGCTTAAGTTAAGATTGCAGAATAATTATATCGGGATAGGTCTGCTCTGTGTCTGCTTTAGCAAGTTGCTTGTTTTGTTGACACACCACACATTTCTTTCTATCTCTGCCGACACACAACAATAAACTACGTTCACTGTGCCACATATTTTTCCCCGCCTGCCTGTTAATAAATGATTGTGTAGAAATGTTCCGAGCTCGTTTTTGTCTTTTCTTTCATTGATCTAGCATGGTCCATATCCTAGCCTAGCCAGGACTTTATTCCCAACGATCCGTTCTTTTAGCCGGTACATCCTTGGCAGTGTTGCTTGGCTGCATCTGACCCGGTAAGGTGACCCAGTTCAGACAAGGCGTACCGAGGGCGTGTCCCCCGGTAATGAGGTCACGTGATTATAATTAGGTCACCGATTTAGACGGTGGACCCTAAGTCACGTGGTTGAGTTATTGGCGTTCACGGTCGAATAGGGACCCGCCGCGTCACGGAGTTATCCGTGTGCGACGGCCTGCGATTCCAGTCTGGTGGGAACCCAAGATAGCTTCACCCCCTCGTGGCCCTCTCACCCGACCCCAGGCCGATAAAATGTAAATAAATGATTGTGTAGACACACCAATACAATAAATCCACAATACAACGTAAAACCGTTTTAAAAAAACCTCGATTTTCAGAAACCTTGCTGCAATCGAGTGTTAGGCTACCTTAGCGACTGTGAAAAAGTCAAAACAGAAATTGAATTCAAGTTCAAATAAATGCGAGGCCACTCAAAGCAAAAACCAGCTACATTGTACATTCTCAAGAGAAAGCCCTTTCCCACGTCGTAAAACACGATGGCCGAGGATCGCCTGATGAAGGATATAATTAAATAAGGTCGTTAATTATCTTCAAAAGGGGTGTTTTAATTAACCCAAACACCCAATTTTCAGTCTTGCGCTTCCTTTGAGTTCCCTTCGTTTGCATGCAAAGTTTCAGGCTACTCGGTTTCATGGCTTTGGCGTTATGGAGGACACACACACACGCACGCACACACACATCTCATCCTTTTCACTCTCTTACCTGACCCAAGAAGTCCAATCAACACCACAAATGGTAACACAGACATCGTTTCACTTGTCCTCCAGGATCCTACAGGTATAAAAGAGGGTAAAAGGGGTCCAGATGGAATATTCGGAAATGAGGATCTGAGGAAAGGAGGAGTGAACCATGAAAATATTTAATAATGTCTTCATAAACAAATTGGTAATATGTTCAGTTATCTACAATAATACATGAAAATGACAACAATGCAAGCTTTTTACTCGTACATAAACAAAACACCTCCCTGTGATTGAATTATTATTGTCCTCCTTTAACTTTACTTCGTTATCCTCGCCAGAGGGTATTGAATTTGGGTCCGTTTTTCGCTTATTACTTACGAAATCTAAAGATTTTCGTAAGTATATTGATGACTTCCGTCGTCTGTTTGTGTTGTTTGTTTGTTTGTGTGTGTGTTTGTTTGTAGGCACGATAACTCGAGAACGGAAGAAGCTACCAATGTCAAAATTACACCAGGTGATTCAGGAGGGCGATGGCTAGTGCTGATTAGATTTTGGTCAAAATCGGTCAAAGGTCAAGGTCACAGTGAGGTCAACATTCGATTTTTGATGGTTTGTACAGAATCATCGTAGAACTTCTGGTTTGTGTCGCTACCTTCTCTAGGACAGCTTTTATTAGACAAGTCAGGCCAAGTTGACGATTTCGTAAGTACCAGTCTATGACTGCTTGTTTATTTGTCTGTCTGTCCACATCGAACGTGCAAAACCTGGGCCACAAACACCACCTGGTGGTAGCCAGTATTCTTGCGAATTTGGAAAACTATCGCACACAACATTCAGGTCCTATAGATTAGTTATATCGGTAAGTATGTGTTTTATAGATAGCTTCCTTTCCCTTGTCTAATGGGTAAATAAATGTCCATGCGCTGTGATTTATCTTTATAGTTAGGATTTCCCTTCATTGGAAAACCTCATCTTCCGCACGACAACAGAAATGACCGTTGCGTTGCGGCAGTGCTGCAGAGAAGAGAACAGCCCCGGGATTCTCCGCGGACCGAGGGGTCGGGCCGGCGGAGATGGATAAAAGGGGAGCCAGAAGCTGGTCAAAGGGAAGAATCCTCGCGATCGAGAGACGACAAGCGACCTTCCTGGATAAGGGACCTTCCTCGACAAAAGAGGAGGGCGGAGGAGGGAGGAGAGAAAGAGCAGAGGAGCGGAAGAGAATTTCCCCGACCTGGGCCTCTCGTCTTGCTCGACAGGTCCCAGGGAGCCTGTCTGGCCGGTCGTGGTCAACGCCGTCCTTCTCCTCCTCACCACAACCGAGAGCTCTAGGAAAGCCAGTTCCCGCAGGAACCGCAAGGGTCGCCCGCCAGTGTCCGGGTTAGTCTTGCCTCCTGCCGGACCGACCAACTTGAAGACCGCACGAGGCGGACAGGTCCAAGTTATACCCTGGTCTTCAGCCCGACTGTCCCTCCGAACTGAAGGTCCTAATAAAGACCATTGGTCCGATTCTTTGGGTGTGTGTGTCGGGGATTGTATGTACTCTAACAGCAACCAAGCATGTTTTTAGTGGTTTGTTAAACTCTTGAGATAATTGGAAATAGGGAAAGGATAAATCTTCCCAATGTTTATCTGTGCACTGTCAAGGAACTTGTTTTGCCAGCCTAAGGGCTGCCTTTGTTATATCACAGCTGGCCTTGTTGACTGTTTGGAGTGCCTTGCTGACCGGGCAGCTGGGGCTGCCTGGAATCTGTTGGATTACTGCCAGAACTGCTAAAGTCCAATAACATGTGGAGGCGACCTTGTATCCTGATAAGGAAAGAGAGGAGCGCGATTCTGTACTTTCTGTGCTCTCTTCATCAGCAGTACTGGCAGGAGAATGCTAAAACTAATGAGTGTGATAAATCCTCTTTGACAAGCAGTCATTCAGAAGTCACAGTAAACTGAATATAAGCAGTGCTGAAAGCCAAGTCTACTAGAGGTTAGGCTGGGGACTATTGTGTTCAAAGCCTGGTTGCTCATATGCATATTGTGATGTGTAATAAAACCCTTCTACAAGATCGTGGGAACAAAGCTTGATTCTTAATCAGTGCTGGACCTCACCTGGATCTCAACAATTGGCGCAGCGATGCAGGGCAAGCCGGCATGGAGGAGTGCTCGAGAGCCTGGTGAGACAAAGGAGGAAAGAGCGGCCAGCTTAAGGAAAAGGTAAGAAAGCTGCCTCCTTTCTTCCATGGGGATCTCGTTTCTCTCTGAGATCTGTCCTTGCCCTTACAAAACGAACCAGGGGAGAAGGAGTTTTATTTGCACATCGGAAAGGGGTACCCAGGAAGGCTAGGGTCCATTGGAGGGTTGAGGGAAACCCCAGGACACTCCGTTGGGAGACCGTGGGGGAGACCTCAAGGAATACGGCCAGGGCAGGATCCAAACGGGAGATTGAGGGGAGGGAAAGGTGTGAAAACCCTGACTCAACCCAAAGATCCCGTTGGGAGGGTGAGGGAGCGGGAAGTGTGATTGGGAGAGTGTGTAAGAAACACCCAGGCGGAAAACACTAACCCGGCCCAAGAAAACTCTAGGAAAGGATCAGTGAAATAAGGAAATATGGGAAATAAGAGCGTCAAAATAAAGTGGATAAAGATGCCCACCCGAATACAGCCGCGGATAATGTATAAAAATATGGACCTAAGTCATGCACCCAATGGCATTGTGGGCAAAGGTGACAAAGGGGATCCACACCCATTCAAAATGGGGTTTTAAGATCAAATCTGTAGACAACTATCAAGCCGCAGAACATCGATGAATGATAAGTAAAACCTGAGCCAGACATGCGAGCGTATGAATGTGGGAGGAGGAAGCCCTACAGGTAAATGAGGTGGCTAGAAACTAGTGGAACAAAAGTCGAGAAAATGAGCACAAACTAAGGGGATGCAAGTTAAGGGAATCTTCCCGCCCTGTAACTGCAGTGCAGAGGTGGGAAGACCCAGGGAAACAATGCAGGTGTTCCACCTGCGTGTGTGAAGTAGCACACCAAGTTTGTATCCGACTGGGAGCCATGGGACTGCTGGCCACAGCCTCTGCCTACCGGTCCAAGAAATAATTCCAGCGGGCCAGGAGGCAGCTCAATCGGTGTACAGACCGTTTAGAGAAAGTGAATTGAGATCGATGAAGGAACGGAGTACAGAACTGAGAGGGAATGTAGGAGCAACAAAGGAATTGATAGTGCAGTGGGTTGAGGCACACCGTTGCTCGCATAGGGACATTGGAGTATTATGCCACGCAGTGCTGTCCCCATTTGTGTGGAAAAGGGCTAAGCAAGATGGCAATTGGCCAGAGGAAGAGCCACAGGGAGCAGCAGCATGGACCGTTGCAGAAAGACAGGCTGCACGTCAGCTCCTCTATGATGCAATTGAAAGCACGTTGCGACCGGCAGCGCTAGATTGGGATAAGATCTACGAAACAAAGCAACGTC
>CM068964.1:97919884-97941643 GCA_035128595.1 Eptatretus atami | reverse complement strand
ACCACAAGAGGTAAAAAATCACAAGCAAATCAAATATTATGAGGCTTTTTTATAAATTTTTAGGCATTGTCTTTTAGGCCATACTAGTTGTCAATCAAACTTCTTGTAGTGGCGTGTTGACCAATTGAATTTCACAGGTTCAGCTTGCTGGGACTAAAAAATGCTTGTGTTAGTCTATTTTTATTGAAATTTCTTTATGGACTAGATAATTACAAAAATAAAGTTAAAAATTCCATCTATCTATACATTCCATGCAATCTGTGTGTGTTGTGTGTGTGTGTGTCCGCTGTTTCTCGACAACCACTGGTCCGATCTAATGACTTGCCAGGTATATTGCTGGGACCTGAGGATGTGCCTTTTCAAGGTTGATATTAATCGGACAAGTGGTTCCCAAGGTTATGGGCCATTATTACCAACCAATGACAAGACACGTTGTTGCAGTGGACGTCGGCCGATGGGGAAGGAAGCTCAAGCGCGTTCCCACATTACGAGTTACAACGTACGGGTTCCGGCAGAGTGATGACTTCTGTAGATATTCTTAATAATTTCTTGATTTCTTATGCCGCATTTTAGATAAACACAAACCACAAACACAATAGAATCTTGCTTGTAAACAAGTAAACAAACACGGAATTAAGTTTTATATATATTTACATTTTCACACTTATCCTCAATTATATGAACTTATAATTAACTATTAAATTATTTAATTAGTAAGGCTCATGAGAGTTCAAGTTCCCTGACCCTCAGTGATGGGTGATGGTTGTAAACGTGTCGTTTAGAGCCATCCACGAAAGACCACACTCTGTTACAGACGAGCAGCATGATCAGTGGTTGCTTCAGCAATCTCCTGGTTGTTGGACACAATCCTGGACAGGTGACCACTCTGACACAGGCATACTCAAACGGCATCAATCATCTCAGCAAGCTGGTATCCCGCCTTCGGTTGCAAAGCTCAGTGGTCGGATGCTTTGGTTTGAACCTCCGCCTTCAAATGAGTTGAAATTATTCTCATTCATATTTCAACATGTCACTGCAACGCACATTATCAAGCTTTTAAACTTTTTTTTTTAATGTAAGAAGAAGTTGATTGCGAATACGGCTACCACCGGGAGTGCTGTACGATACACATTTCCGTAGGGAAAAATTGGCAGCCTTCCCCACACCTTGAACCCCCTCCCCAATATAGCTACCCTGTCACAAACCACATTTTGGGTCCCCTTTGTCACATGGCAAAAATTTGCGTTGGATTTGCGCTCAGTAATTTTCTTTTCGTTTGTGTCTGCATCACTCACTAGGAAGAGAATTTAATTCTCAATTTATAGACCAGTCCACCCTGGAGAGGGAACATCCACGCGGCAGTGTTTCGGTCTGTTGTTAATAATATGGTAAAAGGGCTGTCGGTTAAACATTAGTTGCTTTTCTGTTCATTCCAGATTGAACATCTTGAAGAAATCCTACTAGCAACTGAAGCAATGCGCCGTTCAGAGGAGTCAGGCAGTAGTGAACTTTACCTGTAAGAGACAGAAGTTGACTAACTTCACTGCATAATTGTCAGAGGACTCAACGGGCACTGGAGAAAGCCCGAGATACCTCCATCAGACACTGGTTGAGCACTGGAACTTGACGAAGATGAGTATACGAACGTTTTAAAATCAAATTTTGACAGTTGGCAAACCGCGGGATGTTAAATGGACACCAAAATTGCCTACGAAAATAGGACAAGCAAGAAACGCGTTACATGCAGGAAGATCCTGCTTCTCAGACAGCCAAAGAAGAATCTAGATTGGAACAATCTGAAACAAGTTTGACGGAGACCTTCTAGGGTATCCAGGTCCCAGTCAACGTCCGACTGTACTATGTGCCTCTTCTGCAAGAAGAAAACAACAGAAGGGTAAGGAGTGACCATGCAGAACCTTTCCAAGCCTGTGAACTATTGGCAACAGCGACCGCAAAGGGCGAATGCAGACATGTTACGGACTACTGGTGCTGTCAGTAACGATTCTAGTGGCAGCAGAAGCTAGATACCACAGAGTTTGCCATAGCTATACATCAGCAGCATCTGGCAGTTGCTGGCTTCATAAGGGGCAAGGAACTTGTACGAACCGCATTCAAGCAATTGGCTGAGATATCTCTGCGACCTGAATGGTGGCGAAGCTTTGATATGACAATTCTTCTGACAGATACATCATTTTTCGGCGGGAAGGAGTGCAGTCGACAGCCTACACTACCCAGCGACTCAAACTTCGACTAAAGAAACACTGGGAGATGACATTGTCTTCATAAAGCCATATGATCTTATAAGTCCGAGCTTTTGTACTCAAGCTCCATATCCCTTCAAGATGTCATCAACTCTGCCTATCAGTGTAACACCGAACAGCCACGGCGTTACAAGAAAACAGCCCACAACAGCGATGGATGATTGCGACAGGGTGAGTCTGCTTGTACCGCACCTGCGAAACTCATCAAGTCGGAGAGAATCAATGACATGCCAAGGCATATCAGTCCGACCACCTAATATCATGGATCTAACCCTGACAAAAATCCAAATCTGCTGATTACCATGACAAGTCTTTACTGGCTACTACGCTGGTTATTTGCAAACAGAAAAGGAAGATGAAGATGAGTTTTCAGCACCAGAATTGTAGCAACGTCATCCAGATGAAAGACGTGTTTTGATGCTTGCTCAGGATGTGTTAACTGTCGACTCATGCTAGAACTAACTATGCCCAAGCATGGCTCCTGCGGAATTGCAGTCGCCATATACGGAGGTCAAAACAGCTCATTAACCATGCCTAGCAGAATGCGGCCACTGTGACTCCTACGATGTGTTGAGGCAACAGACACAAGCCTTGCACAGGAGATCCTAGCCAAGAGCGACATTCTTTGGACGGCTATTGCCATCAAAACATCTCCCCAGGTGTCTTTCCAGGTGGCAGCAGACAATAACGGACATGACTGAAGACTCTTGATGGAAAGAGACAACTCATGCCCCACACAGTAGTCCTCTATCAACGAGGGCACTTTGCGTCCAGTCCCCGCAGCGAGGGTCTATTCAACCAGACAAAAAGAAACGGACACTTTGAATCCACTGGGATGTGCAACCATCAGAGAGTACACAGTGCATACGGAAAGCGGCCGCTCGTTACCAGTTTCCCAGGAAGAACCAAGCTGCAGTGGTTCAAATGCTTCTGAAGCTTGCGCAATTCGGTAGCCTGTAGATGGATCTTGCGTTGGCACTGATATGAGACACCAATGAAGCTGTTTGAGGTGGAGCTCTTCGCCACAGTAAAACAAAAAGTACCCAAGCTGGAGTGGCTTCAATGCTGTGGGTACACTCCTATGTTCCCGTCGCACAAACCATCGGCTACTGCCCTATGATCGATGTTCCCCTACAGAGTTCAGCACCGTCTGTACCACAGTTAAGAAGAATGTGCAGTCATGATGGCAAGCCTTGGCCAGAATGACAGCGTTATTACATTTGACCTTGCTATATTGCTGAAGGCCAAAGAGCATTCAGTGGCACCCTACAAGAAGAGTTTGGAAGACATGGTATACGCATAGAGCTTCACATTGCAACGAATTATTCTGCGCTGTGCTGGCGTTAAAAAGTACCAGAATGTCAGGCTCGAGGATCTTCTGATAGAATCTGATGTTACGGCAGTTCGACAACCTCAACCCTCCTGAAGGGAAGTCTTACAATCGTGGAGTGAGCAGCAAAGATAGTCATGGAAGCCATGTTTCGTCTGCAGTGGCGTTGCCTTCGTGAAAGTGCACTCTAAGGCAGCGAGGGCAGTGATTAGATGAAAGATTGCTGTGATGGAGCCAATTGACAGCATTGTGGCCAACTAGCTCTGAAAGAAGAAAAATATGTCCAGGAACACCATGTTGAGGATTGTGTGATGCTATCACGACATTAGAATCAGAGTTCACATGGTTCCAAACTGAGGCACGGCGGCAAGTCTCAAGCTGTTTGCCTACTGGAGTGATTTATATGTATCCATGGCTTACAGCTGCTCCTCCCATTAAACATCAAGGCAGAGGAACTGGAAACTGGGATTCGGCCAAGTCTCTCTGCTACTGCTGCAATGGACCCCTCACTTATTCGCAATGGTATCGATCCCAACTACGCCAGCATGGCTTCTTGTTGGGTAGATCGACGAGTCGAAAAAAAAAAAAATTCCACAAAGAATTTTTTCGCATTAAAAACATTTTTTTTTTTGATCTATATTTTTTTTTTTTGGGTAGTCGATCAGAGTCGAAAAAAAAAAATCGAAAATTTTTTTTTTTTCGCATTAAAATTTTTATTTTGCATCTATGGATCTACCTTTATTTAGTTGGTCGTGGTTGTCGGTCTTGTCAGTTGTGTGTGTTTGCGGCGGGTTTTACCGCGCCATGCAGTTGTTCGATTTTGATGAAATTGGGTGGTAGGACCGTTTATGACCTCATTGTGCCGCGTACGGTACTGGTTTGCAAACGCCCCCTTTGGTTGCCTAGCAACGGGACTTTGAAATTTTTAAAATCAATAAAAAAAATATTTTTTTCGAAAATCAAAAAATCGCGATCACGAGCGACTGTGGCAGTACATTCAGCCCATATTTTGTCAAAAATTTCCAGCCGGATTCCTATGAAAACTATCGGAGAAGATAGACGTTTGAATGAACCCGGGGATGCGGAGCTGTTGGTTTCGGACTGGAATCAGGCATAAAGCTAGTACTATTCCTATCCACAGCCTTGGCACACAAACTAGGACCTGAGCTGTGTAGATTGCTTTACTCTGCGCTTCCACCACCTCACTGAGGTGCCGATCAAACAGTGCACTTCTCAGGACTCGCTAGAAAAAGGGTTTCAATGTTTACTCGGAAGTAAAGAGCATCAGACCAGTCAGGGACAGCTTCGAGAAGAACCCAAGTCTCAGCAACAGCACTTCAGTAAGCATGCGAAGCCTTCATGATGCTGCAATGACTCAACAACCAAGGGGGCTGCGGAGGGAAAGTGAACAATGTGAGATACTGGCAGTTCTGTCAAAAGGACAAAGAAAATTGAAAATCTCCCCCCCTAACATTCGACAGCTTACAGCAACATATTGAAGCGAGGCATAATACCAGGCCTATGTATGGAAGAGAGCCATTGCGAGCGACACCGAGCGGCTTTCCACCAGCAGCTGGACATGGCTGGAAAATTCAGGATGTGCCCTGGCAGCCTGTGCCCTGACCAACAGATCCAGCACCACGGCGTCTTCCGGAGTTGACTGTCTGTCACTGCAAGAAGGTCTCTATGTCCCGAGCCGACTCACATGCAGAACCAACCACATGCCACGCCCAGAGCATGTGCATGTTATGGCCGCAAGAAACTTGTGAAAATCCAAGAACAATCTTTGAATCACGATTAGTGGTGAAGAAGAGCGACTAAATTACAACAGATGACATCTTCATGCTTCCATGGCAGAATTGATGACCTTGTTGCCCAGACACAAATTATTACAACGCTCTGACGAATGTGCTTCCGCTGCAACCATGCACACACTATTTGATTCGCTCTCATAATGTGCTTCTTGTTGTCATGCCACAGCTCCCAGGTCGACCATGAAACTATTATCATCCACTATGAGAATGCAGTAGCTTCCGTGCTGCCAGAGTCACTATTATCACTCACTTGTATGTTCAGCAGACAACATAATCGGCTTTCACTAAGTATTCTGTGTGGTGCCAAAAGACAACTATTATGCTCGCTCTATGTCATGAGCTGCTCCGCTGTTGCTATACACTAGTAAAAGACGAACGCTAAAAATAACAGTTGCAGTTTTCTTTATGGTGCCTCTGTATGTATATGATTTCTTGCAGAACAATACTTTAAGGTTTGATTTCCAAATGTATACATACCAGTAGTAATTGAAAACCCGTTCACCTTCATATGAGAACACAATTAAAAATGTCAGAAAGTTTGATATAGGTGATATTTTACTTTGTGATGCCATGGCAAAGCCATTTTCAAATACTGTACATACTCTGATAAGAGAATTAAATAGGAAGCCAATGATACCTTCAATATTGAAAATTGGTTGAGTCAAGACAAAGATATTCCGTTACTTAACCCCTCCCCCTAAATTTTGCTAGCCACAGTGACCTCTGGTAAGTACCCATTGTATGTATAATGCCTGTAATTTAATGATACACCATTTGAAACAACATACTACACTGGAGATGTTCATATAGGGTCTAAATCTAACACCCTGTCAAGTCAAACCTCTTTTCTGTGAGGGGGGTTGTAAGACGAATTTCCTATATTATGGCCTCATATGAGAAATGCTGACTAGAGACTTATATGATATATAATGATCCCACTCCGAATACACGAGAACCCTATTTGCTCACCTATAGCTGCCTGCCGCACTGTGCGCCTGCTTACCTCCGCGTATCTATTACCACCCCCAGATCCTTCTGCTTGTGTGGACACGCTCCAAAAATTACCCCTTAATCCTGTAATCTCTATTTTCATTGATTCTTTCCCATCCCCACACCTTACAACTTACTTGCTCAAAGGATTGAATTACATCTGCCAATCTTTTACCCAATCTATACAAGTATCAACAACTTTCCTGTAACTGATCACACCCCCTCTTGCTATCCACCTTAACTCCAAGCATGTGTCATCTGCAAATTTGGAAATCCTACTCTTTACCCCACTATCCAAATCATTTCAATGTAAATAATGAATAGTAATGGTCCGAGTACTGATCCCTGAGGTCCCCACTAACTTACATCCTCCCAGCAGACATCTTCCCACTCACAGCTACTCATTGCTTCCTATCACTAGCCAGTTGCAATTCCAATTAGTTACCTGACCAGCCACTCGACAAGCCCTCACCTTGGCTAACAACCTCTGATGGGGTACCTTATCAAAATAACCTTTCTAAAGTCCGGAGATATACTAGGTCCACTGACTTTCCCTCATCCACCCAATCAGACACTACTCATAGAACGCTTAAAAGAGGTTGTGAAACCAGGAACTACCTTTGGTTAACCCATTGTGCAACTACCTTTAATCTAGTTGTATTTGTTTAAATGCGTTCCTTCACTGATCCGTGAATTAATGTCTCCAACACCTTCACAACAACTGAAGTCAAACTAAACAGGTCTATGTTTCCCAATTTCTCTCTGGATCCAGTTCTTAAATGATGGTGTTATATTTGCTTACTCTCCAATCTCCGGTACCAGTCCTGACTCCAGGCGAACTTATGTTGAAAAATATCTCGTTAACATCTCACTACCTGCTCAGCCACCTCCATCAATACTCTCGGGTCCATATTATCTGGCACCTGGAGTCTTATCTACTCTTTAGATTACTGAGCTGTGTCCTTTACTTCCTCCACTCCAACTGGAATCTTCTGCAAAAAGCCCTTCCTCACCCTCCTTGGTAGATACTCTCGCTGTTAGCAAATTCTCCGACTGTTCTTGTTGTTAAAAGTTGAAGAAAAATACCTGTTTAATAGCCCTTGCCAATCTCACCTTCATCACGACCACTCTGCCGGGGCTATTCCTCCAATGGCGCCCACACTGTCCTACCTGTTCTTCCCCTGATATACTTAAAGAAGCCTTTGTTATTATGTTAATATATTCTTAGCCATGTCCTTCTTCCATACTATTCTTTTGGCTTGCCAGAGTTATTTTTCTAACCAGCCTCTGTTTAACTCGATCCAGTGATATAAATCGACCTCCAGTCTTGCCTTATTTTAAACCTAAAATAAATTACCTTCTGCTTCTCCTTTAATAGCATTCCTTATCTCACTACTCAACCACCCTGGCCTCTTTGTACTTCTAGTTTTACACTCGATTGGAATGTACTTACTCTGCACTCTACACATTGCATCCTTAAAGGTTCCCATTTCTCTGATGCTAAATGCCCTGTTGTTAGAGTCTCCAAATGTACATCACCCCAAATTCCCCCTCATACCCTCAAGTTTGCCCTTTTGAAATCTAATAGCCTTACCCTACTATCCTGAACTCTACCTTTAACCAAATCTTTGCGCAACACACACACTGTTATGTCACTTGCTCCTAAATGCTCCAACCTCCATTCTCCTCCACCATTATTGGGATCGTTACTTAAAGGTCTAAAATGACCTGGTGTGGCTCAGTGGTTAAGGCTGGTGGCTTGGGATCCTTGGGCGTCCTAAGTTCAAGCCCCGCTGGCCGGCAGAGTTGGCATCAGCGGGGTTGACTCAGCCTGTCATCCTTCCAAAGGTCGGCGAAATGAGCACCAGTATACTGAGTAATTAACCCTGCAGGCGAAGGCGACGAAAGGTTGTGTCAGAAGCGGCATCTGGCCGCCTTAAAAATAATTTCCTCAAGAAAGAGTTACCATGATTGGATGCCCACAAAAAGCTGACCCCTGCTCAGGGATAAAGGCTTTCAAATGCGTTGATGATGTGATGACTTAAAGGAGGTCCAACACGCACTCCCCCTCATGGCTTATCTACAACTGGCGTTAAAAAGGCAATCCTGCGACTAAAATCTAGGAAATCCTCATCTACTCTTCCCTTTCCTTGTTTCGTGGACCCAATCTATCCCTGGAAAGTTAAAATCCCCCATAAATCATACTCTTCCTTACCATATGCCCTTTTGAATTCCTCATGTACTTCTCCTTCCTCCTCTTCCTCACACCCGGAGCCTTATAAAAGCATCCTACCAGTACCTTACTGTTTTTAACAATCTCTAATCTTTATCCATTACAGTACCTCGACATTTATTCCTTCCTTAATGTCACCCCTTTCTTTTATGCAATGCTTCCTTTACCAAGATTGTTACTCCTCCTACGATCTCTCCTTCCTATCACACCGATACACCTTGTAGCCTTCTTAATCCTTGTTCCTCCAGTACCTTTCCTCCTTAAACCATATCTCACTCATTGTAGTTTGTATGTTGGAGAATCCGATGAGAGCCTGGAGGTCGATGGTACCAATTCTCATACCACCTTGGATGTTTATAATTAATGTGACTCCCCTTGATTAGTCCCCAATGATAATTAAAATTAACATTGATAAAAAAAAATATTTCTGTCTTTTCCAGCATTTCTATTGTTTTTTACATATAAAAATTATTTCCTAATCTGTTTAACTTTTCTAGTTTTACTCAAATTAGTTCTCAAAATCCATGTTGCTGTTTGGTCCACAAGATGCATGTTGTGTCATTTTTATGGGACAGTCTTGAAATTGATTAATTTTTACAACAATATGTTACAAACAAAAAGGTTATTAAAAAAAATTTATTACAAAAAAACAGTGAAGTTTGGTATCGTAAATATCCTACCTTGTGTAAAACAGAAGATTCTTCAATCCTGGTGCAGATCTTTACGTGCTCTGGCATTTGAACGCTTTATATATACTGTATATATATAAATCATTGGCAACGCCCTGCACAGGTGACATGTCCTGTTAATCACCTATATCAGTTCAGTAATGAATTCTATAAAAGGGTTGCAATATCCGTAAAACTTGTAATATGCATCGTCAAACCGTATTGGTGGCAAACATCAAATGCCAAGATCAAACATCTTGAGCCTGATTGAGACCTAAATGCATAATCACAAACAGAACGTGTTTTGTGGAATGTCAGCCGAGGCACTCATGCTATTTCTCTCCACCCTCCATTTTTCACCTATATTTTTTTTTCAAAACTTTTTTTTAAAATTAGTTTTGTTTAAAACCACTGACGCGATTGACACAGAACTTCCCAAATAGCGGAGCGCTACCCATGGAGAATCTTATTTAAACAAAGTTACATAATGATTGGATGGAAAATATGCGCCATGTGTTCAAAATAGCTGTTTTCTGTGGGCATTGGTTGCAAGGTGTTTCGCATTACAGTATCAGTGGAAAATATGGCCAGTGTTCAAAAATAGCTGTTTCTGTGGGCATTGGTTGCGCAAGTGTTTCGCATACAGTACCAGTATAACTATAATATTTTTGATAGGTAGCCCTTCATAAGACTAATTCCAGATAGCTGATTGCAAAAAAGGAGTCGTAATGATTGTCCAGTTGATGTATATCTGATGTGTTGGTTAGAGTTGGACAGAATGGTTTTAGTAAGCAGTGGTATCATAAAGTTTATGATTTCAGTTTCCCTGTAATCTTGGACACCTTTCAGGTGACAATGTACCATTTAAAATTGGGTGAAATGTTCTTTTCATCTCAGATACTCAGGATTGCGAGAATTTGTTCAGTGAAGGATGATTTTGTGGAACGATTGCTGAGAAGGTTTTTCCATCATGTTAAACAAGCGATATTTGGCTGATTGTATTGATTCAGATCTTGTGAGAATGTATTTGGACTCCATCGTTCACCCTTTAAGTTTGGTTGTTTTTCATGTAAACAAGTTCCAATTGCATTGCATTGATAAAAATATAATGACTTAATTATTTTAGTGAGGTAAATTCTTTAATTAATATTGTTGATTAAAATATATTTACAAGTACGAGGATTAAATAATATATATATAAAAAATATATACAATATCTACTTGGGGGGAAGAGGGAGGTGTGGGGTCACAGGCGTTTGCATGTGGCAGCTCGGTAATATTGGTTGCGGGGTTGCCCAGGTATCGCAGCGGGCACGACCGCTGGATGGGCAGCCCAAGTCAGCTTGACCGATCGCCCGGAATCAGATTCGTCGCCGCCGGATAAGTCCGGGAGTCGACGGCGTCCTCTATCGCAAAATGTTCTCAACCTGGGTCGCAGATTGCTTGTCAAAACAAACATTATAAAAAGAAATTCATAAATATTTTTGAAAATGATTTTTTCAATTAAATTCCCATTACCAATGTTATAATATTGTTACGAACTTCCGGCCCCCCAGCATCGCGAACGACCGCTTTTAAATCGAATCGCGGCCGTGCCAACCGGACGAACAATTCAGTCGCCGACTTTCCGGTAACAACGCCGGAAACGCAGTCACGGGTGTGCTCAAGGCCACAACCACCGGCCTAGTCAATATGCTACCGCGGCGCGACAGGTCAATCGCCGAATGTCGATATACCTAATTATTCGCCGCGGCAGCCCTACCGAGAGACCGTACCTTCAGCGAGGTCTGCTTATGCGACACGGAACCGCCTTAAGCGGTTCCGTTCCGTTCTGAGATAACCGAGCGTGTGAATTATCGCGAGACTCGCTGACCCAATTCTTTTATCGGCTATAAAAAGTCCCTATTATTCGAAGGCAAATTAGCAGTTCAATGCGGAAAGAAGACACAACGAACGGCGTTAACATTTACACAAGGACATTTATTCACACAAAGACACATATGGGCAATTTTCAAAAAATAATGAAGCCTTAGTGTGACATAAGGCGTCAAAAATTGAAAACAATTTTCATGAAATGCAACTCTGATTTTGTGATAGCATTATGTCTAGTCTTTTAAAAATGTTTTTTAGTTTTCGTCCTGACACCCATAGTTTCAGAATAAAATGGTTTACATTTTTGAGGGATTTGCTTAATTTTTATTTTTTGCTTATCAACATCCAATAGCTTTGAGTGAAAATACATTAATACACCCATTCTGCTGTGTATTTTAGCAGCTGACATATATTATCTCACAAAAATATACAACAATTATACGATTTATGCCAAAAAAAATAATAAAAAATTGATGTGATTTTTAGGTAGATTTCAAAATTTTTCCAATTGATTCCAATCCACTAGATGAGAAATAAACTAGGTAACAAAAGCTCTATTATCTAACCATAGCATAGTCAAGCATGTTCACAAAAAGAATTCACTGCCATTCAAGTTTAATTGCAAATCATTTTGGCGTATATGTGCCGGATAATAAAACAACCTGCCAAAGTTGAAATTTTTGTTACACTCAGATTACTTATGTTACACTCCAGACAACTTGTTTTCTATTGAAATACAGTGCTTTTTTGACAGATGAAATTCAGATTGTTTGTTCCCAGAGATCTCCACATATTTACTAAACTTAACTTTGCAGTTCTCACAGGTTGAATAATACTTCAATACATATGAATATCATTTCTCGCTTTATCTAAAAATAAACAGATTTCATGTACGTTGGTATCAACTTTATTCGCTTTAATTCAAAACCCTTATTACTAACAAACAACTGTCTTTTCTTCGTGTGTAATGTAGCTAATCCTCTATGATGACCAAAACAATCTGGCATCGTCTGCTTGTATCAAATATCTTAACTAGGCAATTATTAGCTGTGTGTCAGGGAGACCTGGAGTGTTACACTCCAGCACATGCAACAAATGTTGTTCGTTTTGACAAATACTTAAGCTTGGTGATAACTGCTGCACCATAATATTGTGTCTTGAATTACCATTCTATATTATGAAACTGCTTTCAGAATCTTGTAGAAGTACATCAATATTCACCCATACTATCACAATGTCCAACAATAATGTAACACATCAAGTTGTGTCACTTAGGACTACATGTATATGACATACAACAATGAACTTGAAGTTCAATGTAGGTTTTAAAATACCATCCTGGGTAAATCATCGCTAAAACAATTATGCTCAAAATGCATCATAGTCCAATGTCTTAATTATATCTGATTAAATGCAAACTAATTAACATTTAGAACCATGGAACCAGTCAGTTGTGTTGCCACTCCAGACATGTTCAGTCAACAAATTTCTGTGAATGACTAAATTAGGCCTATAATCTATTTTCCAAACGTTTTTTCTCCTTTTGCCCAGTATCCTCTTTTGGATCAGCTTTTAACTTATGCCCTGAACTTCGCGACTAAACGGTCTGCAGATGACGACTTCTTTTTACAGAGCCGTTTTCTGTCGTGTCTCCCTCCTAGCCAAAAGGAGGCAGAATTCCCTGTAGTTGACTTGGCATGGGTCTCATGCTGTAAAGTTGTAGATTAGTTGTTCACTAGTGGCACCTAACAAATGAAACCAGAGCCGTGTTGTTATTGCTTAGAGCGGAAACTACAAATATCTGTCTGGAGTGTAACATATAAAGCACCAACTTATACAGCGCCATTTATGTTTATAAATTGATATTAATTCATTCTTCTGATGAAAAATTAACTAGTACTGCATTAATATAAAACTTGTCATTATTTTATTAAGAACTTTTGGAGAGACATTATCTATTCATTGTCGTGTTTTAATATCATAGGTTGTACATAAATGTATTAAAAAATTTAAGTTTCATAACTGTTATATAGCATGCCTTACACATACTAAATGATATTGGCTAAATATTTGTCTCCTGGATTCCTAGTGACTGATTAACACATTACAATAGCTTTTAGCAATCACTTAGCGTAATGAACAGTGTTCCAATTGACAGTGATCAGGTGCTATAAATGTTACACTCCAGACATTTAGGGCCTTTAGCTGTTAAAAAATAGGGTCACAGCCCACAGGTTGAAGATGTGTTAAGCCTCCAGCATTAGTTTGCTTACTATACCCACAAGCACACCTGCCAATATAATCTAGATGTTTAGCAAGCAATGCATAATGAATGCAACAGCATTAAGAAAATACTTTTTCATGCAAGCGTGACACTCCAAGACAACACTGAGTGAGGATCTTAAAAGAGACACTGTGCAAGGAAAATATATGACAGCAACAAATTATATGAAATGTAGTAATAATAAAAAATATCTCCAAAATCAAAAATTAACATTGATATTTTCCCCTTAATTGCACTCTTTTCAAAATAAAACCGTTTCACATTGCGTGAAATTTATTTGAGAGTACAATTGTTTCCCCTTACCCACAGTTCTATGACTAACAATGACCATCACTTCCATACATATTTTTATTCATCACTTGCCCACATTATGCAAAAAACACCATCCAAATCAGGAGTGCGCCTGTGTTCTATATATATGTAACTTTCATTGATGAACTTGAGGAACTGTCTATTGAATGTCATGCTCAAATGCGTTACACTCCAGACATTTTGACACTAATTTTGATTATTTACAATCATTATTATACTATCAGTGTCTATTTTTTTTCAGAAAAATATTATTCCAGTTAGTTACATGTAATAACATGATATTACATATGTTTACATTGTTAATTTTCTTGTTTTAAAGAAGATTAGCTGAAAGGTTTCATTATTTTGAAAATTGCCCAGATGCATCATGGATTCAGGTATGCAAAACACCAGCAATGAATGCGGCACGCATGGCAGCTATGAGTCAATGGCGAAAACACGCATGCAGTTGTTTGATGACTGCGGGACACGGACAAGACGCCGAGCAAGGCAAAGCACTACAACCGTCTCTAAATGAATGTATGTACAGGCACTAACAGTTTCTCTGACTTAACGCGGACACGGGTTTTTGCCCACAAACTTCCACACAAATAAAACAAAGAAAAAAGAACCACCCTCTAGGACAAGGGGTCAGGCCTGAAAACCCCCGAGGGCCCTTTTATGACGTGGAACTTGGCGGACCGAAGGAGTTCCACGAGGAACCCGTTGCAGGTTACCTGCACCTCGTGGTGACTGGGCTTGGGCTACCCTCGATGGACCCTCTCCAGCCCCACGACTGCACGCTCTACCGGACCTGAACAGCCAACGCGGCGCTCCGTTCTCCGCTCCTACGCAGCTCCCACTCCCACCAAGACCAGCACGCCCCACGGGCCTCTCAACTCGCCCTTTTATCTCGACGCGCGCGCATCCGCCCCTCCCTCGCGGGGGAGGAAAAATTTCCCGGAGAGGAGTCGGGTTTTCATACGTTTAGTAACCGTCACGTCTGTTTACAGGGTCTGAGGGAAATTCCTTAGAAGTGTGTTATTGGAAGCTTCTTCTTGTTCTCCATGGCGTAGATGTTATTCGCTGCGGCGAGGTTTGTGGTGTGGTTGTTTGTTGTGGTGGCGTGGCCGGTGGTTGGCGTTGTGGTTTGAGATGGTGGTTAGGTGCATTGGCGGGTGGAGAAGTGGTGAGGCGGATGTTGGCGGTTGTGGGCTATTAGTGGTGAGGATGGCCGTGGTTTGTTGAGGTGCGGATGTGGTTAATGTGGGAAAGGCGGTTGCGTCTGAAGCGCGTTGTGAGAGCCGATGTTGGTGTGGTGGTGGTTGTGTGAAGCGGTTGATTTCCAAAATAACGATAGCAAAAGAATAATGGCTAAACTCAAAGATCACAGCCCTGATAAACGAATAATTCCCTTAAACAACGGTGGGAAATCTAACTGAAACACGCGACTTATCGGCATAAACTGAACTAAGGACCTATAGGGGTGTTGCTGCCGAATTTCCACAGCCGGTAACAATATGTAGATGTAGATGAAGTGGAAGAGAACAGAAAGAGAACACAAACAGTGGCGGGTGCTGAAAAGTCAATGTTAGCGCTAGCTAACTACTGCAAGGTTGGCTGAATATGGATCGTGGCTGGTCAAAAAACGTTCTGCCAGCTCAAGATGCCGACCAAGACGACACATGTGAAGTGGGCCAACTGTTACAAGTTCCAACTGAAAACGTTAAGGCGCCGGCGGCAGATTTGGCCTCCAACAGCGTCGGAAATATTCAGACTGACTTTCTGCAGTACGGATTCACATGCCGAGCCAAAAAATGAAGTGGAATATCCACAGTGTGTTGCTGTGCTTCAGAAGTGCCTTGCGTCACGGAAAGCTTGAAACACTGAAATTGAAGAGACATTTACAATACCAAACACACCCATCCTACATGACAAAACCATAGATTTTGTTTCGTCGTAGGAGGGAGACTACAGAGCCAAAAGACGACTGTTACGTTGAGCACTCTTACAATCCCTGTCAGCTTCATATGAAAGCTGGCATACCTGGTTGCTCAATCCAAAAAGTCCCATTACGTATTGCCAGAGAGCCTGTATCCGCCCAGGCAGCCGATTGCAATGACCAGATATGCATGCGTGAAAAAATAGCTAGCACACTGGAGACTATTCCACTGTCTAATAACACAATGGTGAAATGGCCAATGACATTAAAGCAGCAGCCTCATTGACCGATGTGAAGAAAAGTGGAGATTTTCCCTCCAAATTGACGAAACAACGGAAGTTTCCAGTATGCCGCCACAGTTACTTGTTTTTGCAAGATACAGCTACGAGGCGGAAAAAATGCACGAGGATATGTTTGTTTGCTCGACACTTGAAGGAACTGCACTGGTCGTGACATTTTTAACAAACTGGACAGTAAAATGCGCAGGAGGGGCTAAGTTTGGCCGAAATGCATCTCTGTGTACAGATGGAGCTGGCGCCATGCATGGGCCAAGAAGGGGACTGAAAGCTAAAGTTTAGTGGCGCTTGTATGTCAAAAATTCACTCATTGCATTATTCACCAGAGGAGGCCCTCGCCAGCCAAGAACCTCGAGCCACAACTCCGCAATGTTCTCCAAACAGCAATTAAAGTAGTGAACTTCATCAAATCCCCGTCGGTGAATAACACAGACTGTTTGCCACACTCTCCCAAGGAAATGCGGATCGGGAACACGAATCTCTACTATTTCACACAGAGCGTCAGATGGTATCATGGCGTGGAAAATTTTAACCAGACTGTTTTGAACTGCGTGAGAAGGTTCGCATTTTTACTCAGATTGCGCGCTCCCCCCTCGCTGACCACCTGGACCGACCCACATGGGTTACTGGCCTTGCATATCTTCTTCTTCTTTCGGTTGCCTCCAGTTAGGGTCGCCACAGCGATCATCCGTTATATCTGCATACTGATTTGGCACACGTTGTTTTACGCCGGATGCCCTTTCCTGACGCAACCCTGGTGCCTCTTACGACACAGGGATAAGGATTGGGTTTCACCATAATTCCAGGCTGCCTACACCCTCTCATTAGTACGGCCCAGCGCAGAGCTCCCGTCTCAAGCGATCCTCAAACCCAGCCTCCGAGTAGGCCGGATTTACAGCGCACGCCACTACGCACCGGTCGGGTTACTGCCTTGCATATCTGGCAGGCATATTTGATAAACTGAACAGTCTAAACTTTGTCTCTCCAAGCCCAAACACCAATGTCCTCACGCTTTCTGACAAGTTACAGCGTATATTAGAAGCCTGAGTGGTGGGCAGCACGATCGAAGAAGGCATGTTTGAAAATGTTCCCTGAGCCTCGAGTGACTTCATGGAACCAAAATTTGACATAAGCACCCAAACAATAAAAGGACATTCTACTCACCTCAGAAGCCTGCTTGGCCACTTCAATTAGGTACTTCCCAAAAGACGACACCCCAGAAGAAGAAACGACTGGATACGCCAGCCTTTAATCACCTCATCTGCCCGACACCCTGTCATCGGAGCTTGAGGATGCGCTCTTGGACCTCTCCTCTGACCGCACATTAAAGACCGCTTTGCCTCATTCCACACTGGAGCAATTCTGGCACTGTCAGTGGCCACAGAATACCCAGGACTATCAAAGGCTGCATTGAATACTTATTCCATTTGGGATCTACCATACCTTTGTGAGAAGACCTTTTCCTCACTGACGATTTATCAAGAACAAATACAGATCACGGCTCATTAGAGTTGAGACATGCATCTTCGGCCGTTGCATGATAAAATTTAAAACTTGCTACTTAAAGCCAAATTGATTAGTTTTTGTTTTGTGTTTTTTGTATATTTTTGGTCAGCAATGCAAGGTTGTGTACGTCTGGTACTTCAGTGTGATAGTAAACCTCTGTCGCAGCAGAGGTTGCTCAATCTTCCAGTTCTGTGTCCCGTGCATAAATAGGCTACATACGCTCTTTGCCAATTACCAGAAGCCTTTTTTATGAATGCCGGTGCTGTTTTTTACTGCTGTTAATACATCAGAGTGTAAATAATAATTTGTGATGCCAGTACAGTTTAGTTTAGTTTTGTTTAGTTTTAACAGCTGGCAGTACACTAGGCGGACCAATGTGCGTCCAGGCACTGTGATTTTTTTTTTATGGCGCTCCGTTGACGTCACTGCGGTGTGTTTCAAGTGCGATCGGCGAGGGGTCGTGAACCCCAACTTAAAATTTTTTGGGGGGCGTCGCGGCCTCCAAAAGGTTGAGAAACCAATGCTCTATCGCGGCCGAAATTCCACCCAATGGATAGACCACGGTGGGGTAGGGTCGATATGTCAATTTCAATTTACCTAAAATACCCACGTGGTCAAACTACCAGGGAATTTCCACCCTCGCCGAACTCGTACGAAAACGAGCCGCTTAAGCGCGCTTGTTCAGTCGTGGATTCGAGCGCTTTAATCGCAAGAAACCGTCGGTCCAAATGTCCCTTATAGCCCAGAGTAATAGGTTTAGACCCGGAAAAAATTTATAACAAAAGCTGAAAACTTTCAGAAATGTTCAGAAAAACTGTCAGGAATAACATACTAAAAAGTCCCCAAGAATCTCCCTTGGGCTCTTTGCAAGAAATTCAAGTTGGCGTCCAAGATGGGGGGGGGGGGGGGGGGGGGGGCGCCGCGCTTTGAGATTTTCTCATATTTCAGGCTTAAAACATCATAAAAAATGCAAAATAAAGACGTCTAAACATATGTTTTTTGGCGGCCAGGTGAAATCAATTTCAACAATATTTGAAGATTTAATGAAATTCCTCATGCAGTTATACATACGGTCTAAACTATTACTCCTGGGCTATGAACAATTTCACCATATCTGTGGTAATACTATAGAACCTTAAAAAAATAGAGTAAAATAAGGAATATTCATGTATTGTATTAAATAATTAACAAAACAATTACAAATGTTTAAAAACTTGTGAAACAATTACAACATCGACACATGTTCACCCTCAGTCATCACCTCATCATCAGTTTCTGGAGAAACAGGAGTTGATCTTCAGTTTTCTCCCTCAGCATTCCAGCAAGCGATGCGCATTTGGTGCTGCATTGTTGCAGGTGTTGACCAGTGCCACTTTGTCACATAGGGCGGCAGAGCAGGTTGCACCCACATGACACTCCACAGCCATTTGCTCTCCAAGCCATAAGAGATCATGTGAGCAGAGTGTCGGAGCAATGGGACGGTCAGTGTCAACTTGGAGTCAGGATTGTCCTCCAGTTTCCCATCCCCATGCATGTTGGCTGCAAGGGACCTCCCCATCCATTCCTGAATAGTGAGATATGTTCTGCAAGGAATGTTGCTTGGCTGCAGCACTTGGAAGGCAAAGTTGCCAATGGAACGTTGAGGAAAGTGACGTTCTGGCTGATTGCCTTGTTGTAGGCGATGTAGCGGAACACGTCAGTGTATGCACAACTAGGATTGCACCATAGAGCTTCAGGAGGAAAACTTTCAACCTGCTTTCTTGTACTTGCTGATGAGTGCTCTCCGCCTTTGATGAAATGTGTTGAGTATCGTCATACTCCTTTATTGTTATGTACCGATTTGAATGCCTTGCGCTTCCCTTGGCGATACAGAGCAGGACACGGCTGTCGCATCCAGTTATGGCATGCAGCACCAATCAAGATATTTACTTGTGTCAACCAAATGCCGGTTGCGGGAATCGTCCGTGAACTCTTAGAGTGTTGTGGGGTCTTTGCCAGCTCATAACATGTACAGGTCCATGTTTGTGCGTTGGCTAGATCACCGCATTACCAGCAGGGTTCAGTGGGGCGGGCAGTTCCGCACAACAACCACCGCGTTTTGCCAGGCGCTGCCAAAGACAGAGCATGTTGACCACAATCAAGGCATCTGGACAGCTTGCGCCTGCTTCACCTGGATAAATATCTAGCCTCGCTGATTCAGCAAGCCACTGAGCACTCTATGAGACGCCCTTGTTTGTGTTATTTGCCAGAAATGCTGCCTGAGTGTAGTGGTGCATGTTCTGGTCAAATAGGATGTCACCGGATGTTGACTTTTTGCCCTGCGTAGTTGCTCTGCTGCCTTGGTGGAGCACGGTTCTGTAGCCATCGAACACAGTAGTACTGCAACCCCATAGTGCTTCAGGATTGTAGGCAATGTAGCACTGCGTACACACCTCCATAGGTTATGCGCTTGGCCAGACTACTGACTGAACAGATGGCCTCCATCTACTGACAAACTGGCAGTTGTTTGTAATGTTGGGTTGTACAGGCAAATGACTTGCAGGGAGAGTACAAGGGCACTCTTGGTTGTTTCCACATGGCACCATCATAAACAGGGATGGAAGGTGGAGGGAAGCCAGCTCATATGACATGAACTGCTTCATGTCAGAACTTGTCTTGAGGACACAATGATCCTGTTGAAAGAAGAGAAGTGGATTCACCCTCTGTGTTTTGCCCCTGACGTTGATGCTGTTCTTATTCTCCCATAGTCTTGACTTTGTCACTGCGATACAGGGGTGATCTCTGTGAACTGCCTTCCCTGATATTTTAGATGCTGCAGCTTGACCAATCTGCACGGCATTGTCACAGTTGACAGATGCGTCAGCTACAACACAGTGAAATAGACACTCTGAGGCGATTCAGGCTCGGTAACCTGCAAATTGCGTGGATGTGCCTGCAGCCACTGGAGGAAGACATCGGGTCTTCTTGCTATTCTCTTCCCGGAGAGTGATGACTTCGTGTATTCTAATAATTTCTTGATTTCTTATGCGCATTTATAGATAAACACAAACACAAACACAATAGAATTTGCTTGTAAACAAGTAAACAAACACGAATTAAGTTTTATATATATTACATTTTCACACTTTCCTCAATTATATGAACTTATAATTAACTATAAATTATTTAATTAGAAAGGTGCTCTGAGAGTTCAAGTCCCTGACCCTCAGATGTGGTATGTTGTAAACGTCGTTTATGATCCATCCACGAAGACCAAACTCTGTACAGAGAGAGCGATCAGTGGTGCTTCAGCAATCTCCTGGTTGTTGGACACAATCTGGACAGGTGACCACTCTGACACAGCATACTCAAACGCTCAATCATCCCAGCAAGCTGGTATCCCGCTTCGTGCAAAGCTCAGTGTCGGATGTTTGGTTTGAACCTCCGCTTCAAATGAGTGAAATATTCTTATTCATATTCAACATCACTGCAATGCACATTATCAAGCTTTTAAACTTTTTTTTATGTAAGAAAAGTTGATTTGGCAATATGGCGACCACCGGGAGTGCTGTACGATACACATTTTCGTAGGGAAAATTGGAGCCTTCCCCACATCTTGAACGCCCTCCCCCACATATGCTACCCTGTCACAAACCACATTTGGGGTCCCCTTTGTCAACATGCAAAATTTGGTTGGATTTGCTTCAGTAGTTTTTTTTCGTTTGTGTCCTGCAGTCACTCACTGGAAGAGAATTTAATTCTCAATTTTATAGACCAGTCCACCCTGGAGAGGGAACATCCACGGGCAGGTGTTTCGGTCTTGTGTTAATAATGATGGTAAAAGAGTCCTTTAATTATTTTTTTTAAATATGTTAATGTGAAACAAAAATGAAAACAATTTAAACAGCTTGGAGATACGGTACCGTGACCCACGCAAAGACAACGTCCAACAAGACTAATCCCATTGGGTTAAAAGATCCACTCTGCCCAAAAAAACCACAAATCCCCTTCAATCCCAAACGACCAAAGATGGAGGAGGTAGCACTTCCACAAGGGTCCTCAAGAAAGGAAAAATCTCCGTTGACTGCAAGGATTTCTCTCTCCGCGAAAGCTTCCGCTCCTTCCATTCCAAAAACAACTTTTAACATCGACAACTTTTTACGCCAATTATTTACAGCATTCGTGGTCTCGCTCAAGAATACTCCGAAAACCTTCACCCGGACGTCACAACCTCCAAATGTCAGATTTACCTTCGGAACATCACAGCCCTTTCCCAAAAGCAAAATACTACTT
>CM068964.1:97908866-97919859 GCA_035128595.1 Eptatretus atami | reverse complement strand
TTGTCAAAGTTAAGTATGAAGGGCAGATGCTTTGGAGAACACTGAACACGAACCACGTGGGCACGTCCCCTGGTCAAAGTGTGGGGAAGGTGAGGGTGGGCAAAGGAGGCGTAAAGGATGTGAGATGCATGTTGAAAGGTGGAGCGGGTGTAGGCGACTAGTAGACGGACAGGGTGAGTCAGTAGTTGCTCTGAAATAAACGGTTCATCAGGCGTTGCCCTCGAATTAGTCTTTGTGCTCCACAGTGGACGAGTTGGAAGAGAGAAAGAAAGGTAAGAAGTATCACGATCTAATGGATGGCGTTATTGGCTTGGCCTCCCCCTCCACACTGCGCCTGGACTGGATAACGCTCGGACGGCTCGCTCCCCCAGCGTTCCTCTCACCAGCAGCAAACTACTGACCAGCGAACACCTTCTTAACCACCTCAACCAGCGTTGCTATTGAAGCATCTCTGGAGGGGTGAACTTGGGGGGGTCAAAGTGGATTCCCCGCCTCTTGGAGGATGCTGTGTAACGATGACAACCTGTGACGATACACTCGAACACTCACAGGTTCTCATCATCACAAGCCCAGCCCCATGAGTGCACCATCGTTAAACAATGAACCAAACGAGTGTAACACGAACACACACTCTAACTTTCTGGTTGCGGTTGAAATCGAGGCGCTGGTGGGCTTGCTTCGTTAACATTGAGAAGTTTTGTCTGTGCTGTTGTGCTTCGTCATTTATAGTGTTAAGTGTTCGTGCGTCCATGACGCACCCCGTGAGTCCTTCTTTGTGAATTCTGCTGTTTGTGTGTAATGCCTTCCCACACGCATAAGAGGTATAACACGGTGGGTGGGTGCTGAGTCTGGGTTTCGATTCCACACCACGAAGGTATAGAACACGTGGGGTGGGTTGCTGAGTTTGGGTTCGATTCACAGCACCAACGTAATGGTTATAAACACGTGGGGTGGGTCTGAGTCTGGTTCGATTCCAACCCACGAAGTATAACACGTGGGTGGGTGTGAGTCTGGGTTCGATCTCAGCACCGAGTATAACACGTGGGGTGGGTGTTGAGTCTGGGTTCGATTCCACACCACGAAGTATAAACACGTGGGGTGGTGTTGCTGAGTCTGGGTTCGATTCAGCAACCACGAGGTATATAACACGTGGGGTGGGTGCTTGAGTCTGGGTTCGATTCCACAACCCGAAATTAAACACGTGGTGGGTTGTTGAGTCTGGGTCGACTCCAGCACAGAAAGTATAAACACGTGGGGGTGGGTTGTTTAGTTGGTTCGATTCCAAGCACAACGAAGTATAAACACGTGGGGTGGGTGCTGAGTCTGGGTTCGATTCCAACACGAAGTATAAACACGTGGGGTGGGTTGTTGGTCTGGGTTCGAGTTCCCACACCACTTGGACTTCATTCGGAACGTTTCCGATACGCGTGACGCTCACCAAGGCCACTGCCCATCCGCAGAGATTCAAACTATTTCAACAATAAAACAATTATTCACATTAAGCTAAACCACACAAGTGAGTACAAAATGTTTTGTTGTTTAAACCTCCCTCCGAGAACTAACGGAGCCTAAACAACAACAACAACAAAACAACACTACAGAAACATTCAGAAGAAAAAAGAAGCGCGGTTGGAATCGAAGAAGGACGTGAAGAGAGTAAACGTGAGCGCACGCGTCACGGCCCTCTGGTTCGGAGCTGCGCGATGGTCGAGAGGTCACGTGAAGAAAGCGCGCATATGGAAACACCGCGGTATATTGGCGGGGGGTGAGTTCTGCCCGACATGTCGGGTTAAGGTCGTTGTGCGGGGGGGTCGGCGAGGGTTAGCGCGGGTGAGGCGCGACATTTCGGGGTTTAAAGGTTTTGCGTTGGGGGGTAGGTCGTACGGCCACATGTCGTTAAAGGTCGTGTCTGGTAGGCGGCGACATGCGGTGTAAGGTCGTGCGGGTCGCCACATTTCGGGTGAAAGTCCGTTGTGCGGGGGGTGAGTCGTGCCGACATTGTCGGGTTAAAGGTCGTGTGCGGAGGGTGAGGTCGCTGCGACATGTCGGGTTAATAGGTCGATTTGCGGTGGGTGGGTTCGTGCCGACATGTCGGGGTCAAAGGTCATTGTGGTGCGGGGGGTGAGTCGTGGCCGACATGTCGGGGTTAAAGGTCGTTGTGCGGGGGTGAGGTCTGCGCACATGCGGTAAAGGTACGTTGTGCGGGGGTGAGGTCTGCCGACATGTCGGGGTAAAGGTGTTTTGGGCGTGGTCGGCGGTGGGGTTAGTCCGGGAGGTCGTGCCGACATGTCGGGGTAAAGGTCGTGTGGCGGGGTGAGGTCGTGCCGACATGTCGGGTTTAAAGGTTGTTGCGGGGGTGAGTCGTGCCGACATGTCGGGGGTAGTCGATTTGGGGCGGGGGGGAGGTCGGCCGACATGTCGGGGGTCAAAGTCGTTGTGCGGGGTGAGGTCGTCCCGCTTCGGTAATCGTCGGGGGGAGGTGTCCAAAATGGGGTAAAGTGCGTGCGGCGGTGTAGTCGTGTCCGCGACATTCGGGGTTAAAGAGTCGTGTGCGGGGGGGAGTCGTGCCGAATGTTCGGGGTAAAGGTCCGATGTGCGGGTGTAGGGTCGTGCCGACATGTCGGGTTAAAGGTATTTGCGGGGGTGAGTCGGCGTCATGTCGGGGTTAAAGGTCGTTGTGCGGGGGGTGAGGTCCTTGTGCCGCACATGTCGGGGTAAAGGTAGTTGTGCGGGGGTGAGGTCTTGCCGACATGTCGGGGTAAAGGTTGTTGTGGCCGGTTGGGGTGAGGTTCGTGCCGACATGTCGGGTTAAAGTGGTCGATGTGCGGGGGTGAGGTCGTGCCGACATGTCGGGGTTACAGGTCGATGTTGCGGGGGGTGAAGGTCGTGCCGACCATGTCGGGTTAAAGTCGATCGTGGCGGGGGGTGAGGTCGTGCCGAATAAATGTCGGGGTTAAAGGTCGATTGCGGGGGGGTGAGGTCGTGCGCGACATGTCGGGGTTAAAAGGTCGATGTGCGGGGGGTGAGGTCGTGCCGACATGTCGGGGTTAAAGGTCATTGGTGGCGGGGGGTGAGGTCGTGCCGACATGTCGGGGTTAAAAGGTCGTTGTGTGGGTGAGGTCTTGCCCGACATGTCGGGGTTAAAGGTAAGTTGTGCGGGGTGAGGTCTTGGGCCGACATTTTCGGGTTAAAGGTTTGTTGTGCGGGGGGTGAAGGTCCGTGCGAATGTCGGGTTAAAGGTCGTTGTGCGGGGGTGGAGGTCGTGCCGACATGTCGGGGGTTTAAAGGTCCGTTGTGCCGGGGGTGAGGTCGTGCCGACAATGTCGGGTTTAAAGGTTGTTTGTGCGGGGGGTGAGGTCGTGCCGACATGTCGGGGTTAAAGGTCCGATGTGCGGGGGGTGAGGTCGTGCCGATGTCGGGGTTAAAGGTCGTTGTGCGGGGGGTGAAGGTCGTTGCGACATGTCGGGGTTAAAGGTCTTGTGCGGGGGTGAGGTTCGTGCAACATGTCGGGGTTAAAGGTCGTCGTGCGGGGGGTGAGGTCGTGCCGACATGTCGAGGGTTAAAGGGTCGTTGTTGCGGGGGGTGAGGTCGTGCCGACATGTCGGGGTTAAAGTCGTTGTGCGGGGTGTGAGGTCCGTGCCGACATGTTCGGGTTAAGTGTCGTGTGCGGGGGGTGAGGTCGTGCCGACATGTCGGGGTTAAAGGTCGTTGTGCGGGGGGTGAGTCGTGCCGATATCTCGGGTTAAAGGTCGTGTTGTGCGGGGGGTGAGGTCGGCCGACATGTCGGGTTAAAGGTCGTTGTCGGGGGTGAGGTCCGTGCTGACATGTCGGTGTTAAGGTCGTTGTTGGCGGGGGGTGAGGGTCGTGCCGACATGTCGGGATTAAAAGTCGTCGTTACTGCGAACACTTGGATCGGCCAAATGAACCTCCTGTATAATAGTTCCTTGTGTGTTGTGGAACTTGTGAACACACCGGAGGGAGTGGAGGTTAAATGAGATATAAAAAGGAAGAGTGCTTGGGGGAGAGGGGGGGCGGGGTTTGGAGAGGTGAGGAATAATGTGGGGGGAAAGGTGTCATTGGAACGTGGAAGGGGGGGGGAGAGGGGAGGGTGAAAGGAGCATCGACAAGTCGGGGGATAAGTGGGTAATATAAGGGAGTATTCCGAGTGGTGTGGGAGGTGAAGAGGAGTATCCCATGGTGGGGGAGATGTTGAGGAAGGGAGGGGGAGTTGAAGGAAGGAGAGGAACTCTGTGAAAGAGTGGAGTGGAGAAATGGGGGAGGGGTGGTGTGTGATGAGTGAGGAGAGGGGGGGCGTTGTGGAGACATGAATGGGACAGACAGTGAGTGATGATTCCTTTCGTACAAATAAATACAACTCTTTTAACTAAGAAAAACATCTCAAAATGACCACAACGCTTCATCCCCATCATGTACCCAAAGGTATCAAAAATTGTCCTCATTAAGAGGTCTACAGGGGGGGTTTGACCCCACAAAAGAGTATTTTCTCTCTTCTTCAAACTACATCACACTATTTCGATGAAAACCTGGACCACAACCTTCAAATCAGCATTTAAAAAACAAGCACAAATTGTCCAGAGCAAGCGTCCTTAAGGTTTTGTGCGGCTACAAAAAACAACAAAAAAAACAACAAACTTCCGATATTCGTCACGTGCCTTGATTTAAGCCATAGCGAGCCCGTCATAATGTTATTTAAACAGTATTTACGAAATATAGTGTATTTACGAAATAAATAAGTATTTACAAAATTACAATATATTAAATGGAATAATCTTTAAGATAGTACGTGAACTTTTCCAAAAACTTTAAGCAAAATGTCCGAATAATATTAAAACTTTCATGATAGACGCGTCCTCAAGAAGGCACCCTCAATGCGAGGATGTGGTACAGGTGTTTTAGTATTTAAGGAGAATCCGCATCGTGTATATAAAAAGAGCCGAGTCCTAATATAAGTTTTGTCTTCACAAGAAGAAGAAGAACAAGAAGAAAGAAGAAGAAAGAAGAACAAGAAGAAGAAGAAGAAGAAAGACGCCGAGCTCTCTTAGAGCAGCCGTTCGTAGCGAGACGCTGCTAAAATCAGGGTCGAAAGGGGGTCTAGGAGGGGGGGGCGGAGGTTGAGTGACTGTTGGCTCCTGATCCAGGTAAGCTTCAGGACGTGTGGGTCTTTTTTGATTCCTCGGGTCGTAATTGAAATTTGTATTGTTGTCAAGACGGCGACAAATTGGCAAAGTATTAGTAGGTCGGACCAATGATGTGCCATTGTGTTACTCCACCACCGAAGGTGAAGCAGATGATTTTAATCCCCTTTCTGTCTGTCTGTTTGTTGTTTGTAACTGTCTGTTCCATGTGTGTTGTCCAGGATATCTGAAAAGTCGTGAAACGGATTCGGATGAAAACGTGGTGGACAGGTTGGGTGTGTCTAAATGGACGAATTAGATTCATTTTGGTCAAATCCGAATCCGGCTGGAATAAGATAATTATTAATTTCTCAAGTGGATCTTCACCGTTGAGAGATGGCCCAAAAACGAATGGACACCTGTGACATTCCAAAACATGTATGGGCTCTTATGTCTCCGTGGATCAGGCATATGTGTGGCGGAGGTGTGCCCTCCACCAGTCACAATGTCTAGTTTTTGGTATCATTCTATTAGAGCCCTTTTTGTACCAATCCCAGATTTGGGTCCGATGCCATACCATTTTGGAGAGTCGAGTCCACCGCATTCACCGACGAAATTTTGTCAAAAAAAAAATAAAAACAATTTTCAAATTGAATTAAAAAAAAATTATTTCTATGAATTTCCAATATCTTTAGAACATGAACTAAATTGTAACGATGAACGAAGCAAATAAATCAACTAAAAATAGACATCAAGACTTTTTAATGGAATTCAACCTATACAAACATGTGAGAAACGAAGGACATCTGGATGCACGTACCTCTCTCCACAATGCCTCGATTCCCACCGAGAACAGACGAGACAACATTAATGTTTGAAATTGTCACGTACACAGCGGAAAATCTCTCACAGGTGAGAGAACACTTGAAGATAATAATTCGCTATCCCAATCCGGATTTGGATCTCCACCAAAATTCGAACAAATTCGTCCTTGTCACACACCCCAACGGTCCACCACGTTTATCTGTAATCCGGTCCATCAACTTTTTGAGATATCCTGTTCACAGCACAGACGGGGATGAAAACAATGACGTCCATCTTCCCTTCGGGTGGTGGAGGGAAAAACCCTAGTTTTTTTCACTGCAAATGATCAACAGTGATGAACAAGATGTTGTTATGGAAAGCCGGACGAACCCGTGTGTCTGCACGGAATACCTGGATTGACAGAATATGGGTGTGTTGTGTGTGTGTGTGTGTGTGTGTGTGTGGTGTGTGTGTGTGTGTGTGTGTTGTTGTGTGTGTGTGTGTGTGTGAGTGTGTGTGGTGTGTGTGTTGTGTTGTTAGATCAGTGGCCGAGGAAGTACAGACCAAGCTGTGACATGGAATGATCGAATAATAGAACTTGATCAGACAAGCTGCGTGAAATTGCTGATAAAAAACAGTGAGCAGGACGGATCCAAAGAGAGACTTGAGAAGCCAGGTGAGGCTGCCACTGCACCACAGCCAGTAAAAGGTTAGATGGCCGACTATCAACACATATATCACAATATTAACCCTGTAACTTGGTTCCCTTTGTTTTTGCGACCACAAGACGACACCTAGAGGGAGCAGTCAGCGTGACGCCAATTTATGCAGCAACTGGAGGGAATCCCAACAGATCCCGACCAAGCGGCTGACATGGATCAAAAAAAGGAACTTGACAGAGCCAATGCACAAGCTGCATGAATGGTTTTCTCAAAACAGGAACAGGAACCCGGCTCCCGAGGGAGACTGAGAGACAGGTGAGTGCTGCAAGCTGCACACACCAGTGAGTAAAGTAATTGCTTATGCATCCTTACCATGCGCATCTTTCCTGTAATGGTTCTTAACTTTGTTTTACCATCATAGTATCACCCTCGACACTGAGGACACTGTCAGCTGGACCACATCTTTCTGCAGCAACTCATTGGGAAAACCCAAGATGTCCTAGAAAACTTATCCATGAATCATTTGGCGAAATCTTAATCACAATGTAGTCCATGCAACTTCTTACCTTTTTCGCTTTTAAAAAGTTTCCAAATTGGGTAACGTGGAGAGGAGTACCACATCTATTTCATTTATTTATTAAGGGTCTACAATTGTGCCTTACAACTTAAGTGTGTCAGGGGAAGGAGAACTGGCATTTGTTTATGCCGTTGTGAGAAGCCTGCTGTTACCAGTTTCTCCAGGAAGATACAAGCTGAGTGGTTCAAATGCTCTGAAAGCTTGCATTCGGTAGCCTGTAAGATGGATCTTGCTTGGGCATTGATATGGATGACACCAATGAAGCTGTTTGAGGTGGAGCTCTTCGCCACAGTAAAACAAAAAGTACCCAGCTGGAGTGGCTTCAATGCTGTGGTACACTCCTGTGTTCCCGTTCGCACAAACACACGGATTCCCTTGGTATGTATAATGGCCTGTAGAATAGTTAATGATACCAAATAATGAAACCACATACTACTGAGGTTGTCTATAGGTGCTATTCTACCACTGTCAAGTCAACCTTTTCTGATAGGGGCGTGTTGGAACGCGAAATTTCCTTAGTTTGGCCCTCATATGCGAGCAAATGGCCTGCCTGGAACTTCTACTTCACAATGGAAATCAAATATTTTCGCGGAAAGTGTCTTTCCCAAAACACTGTATTGCAGAAATTCCCACAAATGCTGTCCTGCACTTCGTAGTGCCTTTGCTTCTCACCATTCTGTCCAGTTCATCCCAAAGCCAAGCTCGATGGGTTTAAGTCTCGGAGACTGTTGATTTTAAGTCTGGCCCATCCACTGGATTTGAAGCCTTCCCAGTCTGTCTTTTCTTCTAAGGTAGGTTTCTGACATAACTTGGAGTTTATGTTTTGGGTCAGTTATCTTGCTGTAGGATGAACCTCTGACCAACTAGGCATGGCCCAGAGGGTATTACATGGTGGCCATGAAAATGCTGTTGGTCTAGCCCGTTTTGTTCAGAGGTGCCAGTCACTTCTGTGCCAAGTCTGCCAACTCTGGCACTCCAGCCAAAAGCAGCCCCATATCATCATGCCTTCCTCCTCATCGTTTGACCCAGTTGGTTGTTTGTCACACACTGAGGAAACCATCCTTTCGCCCTACTCGACAGCACACAAAAACCCCTGCATGATGAACCGAAGATTTCAAATTTTGAGTTCATGCGCGTCCAGCAGAAGACCCTTCTTCCAGTTTTTCAAGTAGTCCACTGGCAGGTGCTTCATGCCCAGGCCAAGCCTCTTTTTCTCATTTTGCCATCTTGCAATGGCTTTCTTACTGGCCACTCGACCGTGCTCAAACCTGCCAGATGGAAGTCTTCTGCTTCACAGTTGGAAACTGGAGACTTCCTTACTTCGACCAGTTGTTAAGCTGTGGCTATGCAAGTTGCCTATCCTGTGAGCCGCGCGTATTCATGCAAGCTGTTGACTCCTCAGAAACCTTGTCCTTCTGATGTGTGTCTGTGGCTTTGGGTCTGCCCCAGACCTTCCTCCTTCAGAGTTTCCTCCAATTTCCACAGTGGCTTTTGATGTGGTGGAAACGCGTCGTATTCACTCACTGCACACCTTGGCTTCTTGCAATTTTCATCCGCAAAGGGAAGATACCGACACTTTATAATGCGTTTATTAATGGTCTGTCTGTCTTCCTTTTACTGAATTGTCTTTTTCTCACCATCTATGCATAGCAATATACTACTTCCTGCCAGTGCAATATTGTCCAAATAATGCTTCAGAGAGGAGGGTGTAGGCAAACACCAGGGTCTGTTTCCAACACTGCTTTTGGTCTCAGACAGCAGGATTTGAAAACTACATAAACAGAAAGTTGCGGACACTTGAAGGAGATTCATTTGCCATCAACTTTTCAAGGTTTAATTAATCATCCCATTGCTGCATAATAGCTTCAGTTGCTCATCCATTACTGTGTTCCCTGTGAAAAGGGCCTTTCTTTAAACAACTCTTGAAATCTGACATTATTTTTCAGCTTTTTGATAACCTAAAACTTTTTTTTTTAATCCCTTCTGGCAGCTTTACCGCTAGCCTTTGTACCATGTTTAGTTATTCATTGGACTGGAATGCTGAAATTTTAGGAAAAACTGGAAAACATGGGGGTGCTTCTGAAAACTTCTGACCGGTAGTGTACACTTCCCGCGAAATGCCCAAATGTAAAAAATATATCCGAACGTGTGGACAAATGAACACTTTCCTTAGGCAGTTGAACTGCTTGTAAGTTCGATTCTGCGAGCTTAAATTTTTGTATTTCTCCGCTCAGCAGTTTAGAGATACTCCGTGGTGAACCACGTGCGGGGGAAATGAAATAAACCGAAGCAACTCAACGCTGATGTCTCCGGGTGTTTTAGCATCTGGCAATGTCACTGCAGCGATTCCGCTAGCTGTGATGAATAGGCGTTCGACTAATATGAGTGGAGGAAAGTTTGAAAAAAACCAACTCTTATTGTTAAGCAAATCGTTGCCGCCTGTTCCCCCATCCAAGTCAAGCAACCGGTGTTGAGGAGGCCAAAACAACATCGGTGGGCTTCAGCACCAGCGCAGGTTACCAGGAAACGCCTTTTAAGACCCCCAGACGAGCGAATGTCGGCTGAGGATCACCTGATGAAGATATAATTAAATAAGGCCGTTAATTGTCTTCAAACAGGGTCGGCGGTGTTTTAATTTAACGTCATTTTCAGTCATGCGATTCCTGGCGTTTCTTAGTATCGGCATGCAACAAGTTCCACGGCCACTAGGTTTTGATGGTTTTGGAGTTATTGAGACTGGAGACACACTGGCAGTCATCAGATGCAGAAAAGTTGCGAAGACTGATCCCTTTTGTCCCGACGAGGGCAAAAAGATTGCCAGTAACCTGACAGTCGGCGGCTGACATGAATTTACAGACACTGCTGTGCTATAGGCTGAGCTCTCTTCACTTGAGCCAGAGAGCATTTGCCGTTTAAGTAATTTTTTGCCGAAGACCATTGATCAGAGGAGCAAGTGGACTGAGGAGGAACAGGAGAGCCTATTGGATTGCCATCGTTAATTTCCATAGTCCAATTTTCCCAGTTCAACCTCTCCTGTCTTTGCCTCTACCCCAACAACCCACCATTTTATATTTAATGCTCCACTGGCAACTTAGCAAAGGTTTTCTTTGCCCTTGTTGTTAAGCATTCCCCTATCATTTGCTGTACTTAATTGTTTATATATGGCAGTATTTCTACCAATGTATTGCTTCTTTGTTAGCAGCCCTAGTTATTTCCACCTTGTGGGCTCCATTTGGACCAGGTCACTCCACTTCTTGGACCATGCTGCCTTCTATTCACCCAGCAAATGGGATGGAGCCCTTCAATCGTCATACATCAGAGTCAGGGCCGTCTTTCTGCACATGATCTTCATACTTTTGATACAGTTTTGACATCCCGCCTCACTCCAAACTCTCCTCTGCCTACTCGGAAATTCAACGGCCTCCTTACTGACACACCATGCCTTAATCGACAACCTGATTCTTCATAGCAAAACATGGGGCTCTTAGTGCGAATCCTTTCATCCCTCTCACTGTCAAGGCTGCAGTGTTCTGGGGCCCTGTCTCTATTCCTGTTTTTTATTAAAGCGATCTCTCTGGACTCTGGGGGAAAATCCCCTTTACCTATTGCTGATGCCTCACACCTCGTATGACTTGACATTCCCCTCATCCTTCACGACAGGCTGGCGGCCATTCCTTCCACCCCCCCCCCCCAATTTTACTTCTCAAACACATCCTCTTCAAGAAGTCCCCTTTAATTCAAGCTGTCTGCGCTTCTCACTATCAGCCATGTTCCTTTTTTTGGGAAGGGCAAACCACATTATCCTCTCTTTCTTT
>CM068964.1:97807520-97832291 GCA_035128595.1 Eptatretus atami | reverse complement strand
TTTATATTAAAACTTGTCATTGTCCGATTTTTCTATTTTCGTCACGACAGGTCAAAAACCTAGAAAATTGCGAATTGTGACATTAAAATCCATACGACCACCAACTTGAGAGCTGGAGACGAGAGTAGTTTGTATGCCATTTTGAGGTATTCCCACCGAAAGTCGTTGAACAATTTTGTCTATCTCGGAGACCCTGCCGTTGGCGCCCCCTATCAAGTTTGTGTTTCGCTGATTTCGTCAAGTATGATAATCCGAGGAGTGCGAAATGCGCATATAGGGTAGTATGACGTTATTTGTTTCTGGATGTTCCAGAGTACGTTTTGCACCAAGGTCATATCCTTGACTTTGTCGTTAAGACCACAAAGCGTCAAATTTCAAAGGTTGTGGGAATTGAACCGGGTTTCGACCTTTTTCGATTGACTAACTCATAAGCTATAGCACGTATCCTCTTTCCTTATGTGTTAATGTCCAACAACATTGTTTTGTGACTTTAAAGGTTATGCAACGGCAATGGTTAGTTGTCGAACGGCACCGGGTTTTCGACGTTTTGCAGTAATTTAACCGTCACCCGTACCACTCATTGTTTGATCATTGTTCTCCATGGCTATGGTCTGTGATTCCTTGGTTTTGTCATAAAGTTCAGGTTTTTCAAAGTTTTGGAATTTATTCGGAGTGAAAGTTGGTTGGAAATGAATTTATTGGACGGTTGGTGTTCAAGAAAACTTTGAAATGCGGTGGTCGTTTTGGTTGGTGACGACACCATTCACATAACTTTCCTTGTTTGAGGTGTTCGATTGAAAGGCCACGATAATTATTATAACTTGGTCAAATAATTGATATAACTGTCAAATATCCGTTTGTCTCATCCTTGACTCTGAAACATCTACACTCGTCAAATACCGCTCGTGAACCATCGTGTTTCAGACTTGGTTTATTCTTAGTTACGTGAAATTGATTATTCAGATATTACCACTGATTTGTTTTGACAATTTTTGTTCGAAAATGTCACGATGATATTTACGTGAATTGAAACAGAATTTCATGCTCGCTGCATTTCGGCAATATATTTCTAACATGCTGTACCCCAAACGCTGTTGTTCAAGTGAGGCTTATCCAAAGGTTGCTGTGAAATGCCAGGTAAAGGATGGCCTGAACATGGACTAATTTGGCAACCCCATGAACTTGTTTTGTCTTGTGGTTATTCAGTTGAGACCCTCAGGGTTTTTATCAACTTATTGCTATGATTTTAACTCTCGCCCTTTCGATTGTGTGAGTGGTAAATAGGAATTAATTTGATGCTTTTCTTATTGTGTTATGGCAGCTTTAGCTGCCGGGGGTAAGCTATCATTTCTTGGACGCGACTTGTCGGCTGATGCGAGTGCCCCGTCTACCGTGCACACTGGTACTCATTTCGCCACCGGAGGATGACAGGCTGAAGTCAACCCCTGGTGTGTTTAGATTCGCGGCGAACGGGGTGGAACTTCAGACTGGATGCAAGGGCACACCCTAACACTAAGCCAACCACAGCTCGGGGATAAATCATGGATCCCACACGATTGCCATTTTGAACGGAGTTGTTTTTTTACCCCTCCACTCAACTTTGTGCACGTAACACCGAGCTTGATTGTTTGCGAATCTGGAAGCCGATGGTCAGCACTCACATTCAGGTCCTTTCGCTCAGATATCATCGGTAGTACCGTGTTTTATAGATAGCTTCCTTTTCCCTTGTTCTAATGGGGTGATTTGAATGTTTTCATGCGCTGTATTTATTTTGATAGTTTTAGGGTTATTTTTACACTTTGTAAACGATTAACAACGCATTTCACTTTCCATTCCTTGACGCCATAACGTCCGGGCACTTCTCGCACGCTGGGGCGGAGTACATCGGCTGGCAACCCTTTTAGCAATCGGCAAGAGGGGCGTCTCACCCGCCCCGTTTCCGATCGCCCCGGCGACTTAGGCACGCGGACGAAGGCGGGAGCGTGGGCGGAGCCTCGTGCACTTCGGCTTCGAGTCAGCCAATGAGCACGAGGGCGGCACTACACGCGCGCCTCAGCCATGGGAGGCAGCCAACGAGCGCCGTGAAGGACCCCTCGTTCAATCAGGAGGGAGTGGTCAGAAGAGGAGGCCTGGTTGGCGTTGTACGGACTGAGGGGATGATCTCGTACCTGTCGCTGGGAGTCTGGGTCTCCGTCAGGCTCGAGGCGGCGGAACGGCTATCGGCTCAACGCTTCTGGCCTTCGGGTCGTCGTGGTGTGCCTGGTCGATCTCGCGCTGCGCTGATTCGTCCTGGTACGTCTGTCTCCAAGACCGCACGAGGAGCGAGGTTCTTTTGGGTGTGCGTCTGTGTGTGGGCGGTGGGCCCTGTCCATAAGTAGTTAAACGTTTAGTGTTTTGCTGTAAATTATTTCCCTTTCTTTAGTCGGTTAACTGGCTGCCTTTGTGCTCCCTCCGCTGTTCAAAATAAATATCCCTGTTTGTTCAAGTGTATCGGCTGTTTTGTGTTTCTCTCATTGCGTCGACTGAGTGTGATTGAGGATTTAGTTAAAACTTGTTAGCGGGCCAAGGGGACTTTTTGACGACGGTTCTTGGCGATTAAAGGCTCGGAATCTCACACGGAACGGCAGCGCTATAGCGGCTTGTTTTTCGTACGAGTTCCGTTCTCGAGGGTGAAATTCCTCCGGGTATTTGCGACCACGTGGGTATTTGGGTAATTGATTGGGCAACGACCCTCCCACGTGGTCTATCATGGGTGAATTTCGGTCGTAGACCAGTGGTTCTCAACCTTTTGGGACCGCGCCCCCCCCCCAAAATTTAAGTTAGGGTTTCGTGACCCCCTCCCGACTCACACTTGAAACACACCTTGCAATGACGTCACGGAGCGCATAAAAAATCACAGTGCCTGGGAGCACATTAGCAAGCCTAGTATGCCAACTGTTAAACAAACAGAACTAACTAAACTAAACTGGCATCACAATTAATTATTTACAATTGATGTATATACAGAAAAACAGCCACCACATTTCATATAAAGGCTTCTGTCGATTTGCAAAGAGCGTTATGTAAGCCTATTTATGCACGACACAGACTTGGGAGATGTGAGGACCCTCTGGCTGCAGCAGAGGTTTAATTATCACACAGGACGCTACCAGACTTACACAACCTTTGCATGACTGACAAAATATACAACAAAACAAAACTAAAATCAATTGGGCTTTAAGTACAGTTTAAAATTTATCATGCAACACAAAGATCAATCCTAATCTAATGAGCCCGTGATCTGTCTATTGTTCTTGATAAATGTCATGGGAAAAAGTTCTTTCACAAAGGTATGTTCGGATCAAATGGAATAGTTACAAATTGCAGGCCTTTTGATAGTACACTGGGTATTCTGCGGCCACTGACAGCCAGGAATTCCTCGGTGTGCATGAGGCAAAGCGGGTCTTTTAATGTGTTGGTTCAGAGGAAGAGTCAGAGCGCATCTCAGCTCGATGGACAGTGTCGGGCAGATGAGGTTATGAAAAGGGCTGGCGTATCCAGTTCGTTCTCTCTGGAGGGTGTCGTCTTTTGGGAGTACCTATTGACAGTTGGCCAGCAGGGCTTCTGATGTGAATACAATAAGTCCATTGTTTGGATGTTCTGTTCAAATTTTGTCCATGAAGTCCTCGAGCGGGAGTGGACAAAAGGGGCTGTGTGACTGGCCATTATTTTCACATCCAATCATTATGTAACTTTGTTAATTAGTTCCGATGGGTAGGCGCTCCTATTGGGAGTTACTGTGTCACTCGGCTCAAGTTGGTTTTCACACAAACTAATTTAAAGTTGAATTAGGAGAAAAATGGAGGGTTGGAAGAGAAAATACATATTGAGTGCTTGGCTGCATTCCCAACACGTTTGTTTTGTGTTGTGCATTTAGGTCCTACAATCAGGCTCAAGATGTTTTGATCTTTGGCATTTGATGTTTGCCACATTAGGTTTGACGATGCATTTACAAGTTTTTTACAGGGATATTGCAACCTTTTATAGAATATCTTTACTGAACTGATGTGATTTTCAGGAATTGCACTGTGCAGGGCGTTTTGCCAAATGATATATTTGATTATATATATAAAGCATCAATCCAGAACACGTAAAGATCTGCACCAGGAGAGAAGAATGTTGTTTAACAATAGGTTGATATTTACTATTTACTAACTTCACTGTTTTTTGTTGTAACCTATTGTGTAAAATTAATCAATTACAATACTGTTCCCATTTAAAATGACACACAGCATCTTTTGGGACCAAGAACAGCAACAGGATTTTGAGAAACTAATTTGGGTAAAAATTATAAAAGTTAAAACAGAATTAGGAAATAAAATTTATAGTAAAACAATTAGAATGCTGAAAAGCAGAATTTTTTTATCAAATGTTAATTTAATTTATCTGGGATAACTCAGGGGAGCACCATTAATTGTATAAATGCAAGGTGGATGAGAATTTACATCGACCTCAGTCTCTATCGGATTCTCCAAAATACAAACTATGACTGAGTGGACGATGTTTAAGGGGAGAGTAACTGAGAAGGACAGATTAGAAGGCTACAAGGTGTATCGGTGTGAGGAAGGAGAGAAAGGAGGAGTAACACCTAGGTTATTAAGGACACGATTGCATTCAAGAGAAAGGGCTGACATTATAGGATAGGACACGTCTTGAAGACGACAATGGTTCACGGCGGTATTTGATATGTAGTTGTTTCAGAAGTCAGGATGAGTCATGTGATAATTTTTTGATCAGTATAAAATGATTCACACGATGTTGGGCGGGTGAGGGTTATAGCTGCAAAGGTCGAAACCCGGTTCGTTCAAACTTATCAAAGTTGACCTTTGCATAACTTTAAGGTCACAAAACCAATGTTGTGGACATTAAAATTAGGAACAGGTACGTTGCTTAGTAGCCAATTGGAGTTAGGTTCGTCGTAAGAAGGTCGAAAACCCGGTTCGAATTCCCACGACTTTTGAAATTGACCTTTGTGGCCTTCAATAGGTCTAGGATTATGACCTTTTTGGTGCAAACTTCATTCTGGAAATTCCAGGAACAATATAATCAATCGGCTATATGGCATTTCGCGCACTCCTCGGATTATTCCATACTTTTGACATGAAATCAGCGTAAAAACAAACTTGAAGGGAGGCACCAACGGGCAGGTGTTCGAGATGAGCAAAATGGTTTTCAAGACTTTAGGTAGGGAATTACCTCAAGATTATGCATAAAAAATGTCATCCCAGCTTCGTTTGGGCATGGTCGTATGTTTTTGTCAAATGCGATTTCTAGTTGATGGTACTTGACTGGACGAAAATGAAAAATCGGACAACAAGGTGGGATGATTCATTTGCTTCGAAATATGAAACTTATATCATTCGCCAGGAGAAATGATTTTAATCCGACTACCCCTAAAAATGGCTATTTTTTGGGCGTGAGTCCGCGACAATGGCGTAGCACGCCCATGCATCAGAAAGACACACCAGACATTGATATCGACACATAACAAGTTTGATGCGAGATAGATCGAAAGTGCACGAAGTTTGCTTGCTGGAGGGAACATACAGACACACAGACAGACAGACAGCCAGTAGGCGAACCAATGGACGGATTCGAACTGGGCTTATGAGCCTGCTGACCGACTGCCGAAAAGTTCTTATATTGCTGATATAATTGAGTATCATAGAAAGATCAAAATTGCGTTGCGGATGTTGAACCGCGGCGAGGGGGCAGGAATCTATTTTCTAGGGCGCGTGAAGGCGCTATTCGATTAATTCTGGCTTCGATCTTTTTGCGCAATGGGCTTCCGAAGTTGTTTCATGATCTGTAAAGCGGTGGGGGAGCCCGGGGTGGGTATGACCCAAAAAATGCAATTATTTGCCTTTGACCCTCTAAGAGAAAGGTAAGAATGTACAAGTGTCACTCATCGGCAAGCAGCAATTCTGGCCGAAGATGACCGTGGAGATGGAGCTTCGTTTCAGTATATGCCGGATCCGCGACCACCCTTCAGAGGGCTGCAGTTCGAACTATGAGATGAGAAAACGGGATCACCTCTCGAATACGGGCATGACCTGCAAGATATGCATACGAAACTTCATTGCTCTATGCTACAGCGAAGGCGAGAATCGTGAGTGTGAACTTTTGATAATTAGCCGGTTTCAGTGTCGGGAGATCCCGCCAATCGGGGCGCCAGTGTACGAACGGGGCAAACGAAGGCGTCGGTTGTGCATGTCCCAGATGTACGAATTGCACGTCATCGTCTATTTCCTAGGGGAGATGCATTTTGTGCGAGGAGGTACGCATATTTTTGTGACTCTTGAGATTTGCAACTAATTGACCTTTCTGACCTGACTAGTCAGATTGGTCGGGGATATGGACTGAAGCAAAGTTTGTAGTACTCAATGAGGATTGAAGCACTCCCAAATTTCGTTCCGTTGTTTTGAACCGTTGGCCGCTAGGGGATTTGTCTGTTTTCATATTGGGAAATCCCTATTTTCTATGGGGGCGCTGCCGTGGAACAGGGTATCCGAAAATGGGTCGATCGTTGGGCGAATGGCTTCCGATGATAGACGATTTTGGTACTTTACCTAGGAAGAGCGACGGAGCAATTCTGGATTTCGTAAAAATGCACTTATTGACCCCGACTCTGATCTGGGGAGAGGAGGGAGGAAAGTGTAGATCATTTGAGTCATAAGCATGCAAAGTTTCTTTCGTTCCATCAGCCGTTGTGGTACGAGGATAAAGCGTCATGGGAGGCGTGACCAGCAGGTCGGGTGGGGGGGGGGGCCCTGGGGGCGGACTGTGGGATATCCATTAGGTGATGGGGAAACCGGAATTTTTCAGACATGATGCCCTTGAAGAACATATGTGCTGTTTTCATGGCTCGAGCTATAAAAATTGGCTTTTTCGGAATTGATTTTTTAGCCAATGTACATAATAAGAGGGTTTTTTCGGCCGTTGCTAGGCAACCAAAGGGGGTTTAGCAACCAGTACCTACGCGGCCACAACGAGGTCATGATGCGTCCTTGCCAAATTTCACAAAGCGACACGCGAAGGGTCAAAACGCCAAGACAACGGACAGCCGACACCGCAACAATACGGACTATAATCTCCGATCCGTCCACAGACACACAGATAAAGAGGTCACTCTGGCTGGAGCTCGTGAGCAATAAGCGACTGGATGGGGGATAGGAGAAAAGCGGCAGGAGGATGTTTTATAAGGCTCCGGGTGTGAAGAAGAGGAGAGGTAGAGTATGAGGAATTCAAGGCTGATGTGGTAAGGGAGAGTATTGATAATGGGGATTTTAACTTGCAGGATAGTTGGGAACAGCGAACAGGCGAAAGGTCGCGAGTGTAGAGAGGATTTTCTATTTTTAGGTCCAGGATTGCTTATTTAACCCGTTTGTAGATAAGCCATGGGGGGGTGCAGTGTTGACCTCCTTTTCGTCATCACATCATCGACCTTTGAAAGCCTTTTTCCTGGAGGGTCAGCTTTTGTGTTGGGTCCAATCATGGTACTATTTCTTAGGCATATGTTTACGGCTGATATGGCCTTCTGACACCAAGCCCGTTTTCGTCGGGCCTTCGACCCTGCAGGGGAATTTTTACCACGGTATACGGTGTTTCATTTCGCCGACCTTCGGGAAGATGACAGACGTTGAGTCAAGACCCCCTGATGCTACTCAGCGGCAGTGGGGCTCGAACTCAGGCCCAGGAGTTCCCAAGCACCGCCTGAACCACTGGCTACACCAGCTCATTAGCCTCCTTTGTAGTAACGAGTCCCAATTGTGAGGAGGTGGGGTGGGAAGCATTTTAGGAGCAAGTGACAAACAGTGTGTGTGCGATTTCTTTAAAGGTTAGAGTTCAGGATAGTTTAGGGTTAAGGCTATTAGATTTCAAGAAGGCAAACCTTGGTTATGAGAGAGAAGAGGTGGGTTGATGTACATTTGGGAGACTCTAACAAACAGGGCAATTAGCATCGAAAATGGGAAACTTCAAGGACAATTGTCGTCGAGTGCAGAAGTAGGAAATGGTCGGGAGAGTAGAGAATTCCAATTGAGGTGTAACAGTAAGGAAGAGCCAGGTGGTTGAGTAGGAGATGCAGGACGTCAAAGGAGAAGCAGAGTAATTGGTAGGCGCGTGTGTCGAGGAACAGAGAGCTTTATCAGCGATACCCGGGTCAGCTCTTGAGCGTTGAAAATTGTTTAAAGTTTTTGGTGCAAGTTTATTTGCCTTTCTTTAAGTGTTTTTTTATGCTACCCACTTTTATTTACCATTACGGTATTACAAATTACATATATTGCTTTAAGAATTTAATTTGGATCAGACTTCACTGCATGCTTCATTTAATAAATATTATTAGACTGTCTTTTTAAAACGGATAAATGTATAAACAGGCGGAGCAGTTGGGTGGCTTTTTGTTCACAACTGACTTTCTGGGTTTTTAGTTTTAAAATTATCAGGATTGGAGCGTAGATTTAATTTCACTATCGCGAGTTAAACAGAGGCGGTTAAGAAAATAAACTCGCAGGCCAAAGGATCGTGATGAGAGTGACACGGCTAAGAATATTAACTCAATAGGCAAGGTTTTCTTTAAATATATCAGGTGGAAAGAACAGGTGTAGGACCAGTGTTGGCCCATGGGAATTAGCACCGGAGAGGAGATGTTCGTGATGAAGTGAGCGATGGCAGGCTTATTAAAAGGATTTTCTTTCAACTTTTACAAAGAACAGTAGGAGAATTGACTTATAGCAGAGGTATCTATCGAGGAGGTGAGGAAGGGCTTGGAGAAGATCCAGGTTGGAGTGGAGGAAGTTAATGGAACAGCAAGGTAATCTTAAGAGGTAGAAAGGCTCCAGCGTCCAGATATATGGACCCGAAGTATTGATGAGGTTGGCTGAGGCAGGTAGTAGATGTTAACGGATTATTTTCATAGTTCTTGGAGTCAGGACAGGTACAGGAGGATTTGGAGTGTGCAAATATAACACATCATTTTAAGAAAGGATCCAGAGAGAAAATGGGAAAACTATAGACCGTTAGTTGTTCAGTTGTTGGGGCAGGTGTTTGGAACTTAATTAAGGGATCAGGATGAGGAACTATTTTTAAACAACTACAAACTAATTAAAGGTGGGTCAGCATGCGGTTTTACCAAGGTAGTTCCTGTTTAACGAATCTTTTAGAGTTTCTCTGAAGTGTGTTGATTGGGTGATGAGGGAAAGGCGTGGAATCGTATATCTCGACCTTTAAGAAGGTATTTGGATAAGTCCAGGATGGGTTGTAGCTGAGAGTGAGGGCTTGTGGATGGCTGGTAGGTATCAGTTGGGATTGCAAAACTGGCTTCGGTGATAGGAAGGGCAAAAGAGTGGCTGTGAGTGGGGGATGTCTTGCTGGAGATGAAGTTGGTACCTCAGGATCAGTACTTGGACCATTTGTTATTCTTATTTTAATCATGCTTTGGATAGTGGGATAAGTGTGGATTTGGATAGACACCAATGCTTGGAGGTGACGGTGGATGCACGGGGGTGAGTATCAGATAAGGAAAGTATTGATACTTATATAGATGTGGGCAAAAGATTGAGAGGTTAATTTAACCTGAGCAGTTAAGGTGTTGGGGATGGGAAAGACAATGAAATGAGTTACCGGTGTAAGGGGTAATTTTGAGGTGTCACACAGTGGAGAAGGTCTGTGGAGGTCGTAAAGATCGGAGGTAAGCAGGCGCACATGTCAGAGAGCTATTGTGAGCAATGGGTTCTCGGTTGATACGAAGGGGATCAATATAATGTTGGCCATTTTGGATTGTTGCAGGACTTTTGGTGTTTCAGTATTTGATGGCGTGTCCCTGTGTCGTAGAGGTGACCAGGGTTGCGTCAGGAAGGGCATCCGGCCGTAAAACATTTGTGCCAAATCACTATGCGGATATACGGATTGATCCGCTGGTGGCGACCACCGAACGGGGCAGCTGAAAGGAGAGAAGAGTTATTGAGATGGGTGATTGTGTGCGGTGTACGGAGTGCTGTTGCGTGGGGGTTGTCAAGTGGTGTTGTGTTGATTGATGTTGTATGTTTTATGCCCCCTCCCCTGAGGGAGAAAAAAAATAACAATTAAAAATTAAAGGAATTACAACTACAAAGAATTTTTATTTAAAAATAAGAATAATAATATAATATTATCAATGTAAATATTTAACATTTTCTTCCTTGATCTTGGTGTATAGGAAGAAATTTGTTGGTGTTTGCGAGGCTAGTGTGGGCTAATGGCCTTCCCACCTTGTGTTGGGATTTCTTGTCATTTCCTTGCGTTATTCTGTTGTACCGGTTAACTTCAACATGTAGGTTGCTCAGGCGTTGACAGTGTGACTCACAATTCTCTCAACACCAACCAAAGGCTTTTGGACGAGTGGAACTGGGGTTGAGTTGCTTACAGTTGGCTGACACCTGGATGGCTGCATCCGTTTGAATTGTGCTTTGTTTAATGAAAAGAAGTCGTGTGGTATCGAAGAGGCAGGTGGTCAATCATTGCATTGTGGGAGATTGGTGGTGAGAAGGTAGGTGGTAGAATATGGAGTTTTAGTTGTGGCACGCTGTTCAAAAGTGTTGCGGTTACAGATGCAAATTAGGCGTGGGTCGCGTGTGCCGGTCATGTGGGAGAAGATGATGTATATCGTTGAAAAAAGTGGGAAGAACCCAACTTATTCCTCACAACATTATACTTTCTCTGTCTTCTCTCGTCCTCTCCTATCTTCTTTCTCTCTCTCTCTTTCCCACTCTTGTCTCGTCTTCCCACATGCTCTCGTTCTCTCTCTATTCCCACTCTTCTCGCTCTCTTCCACTCTCTTCTCTCTTCCGACTCTCTCTCTTCTTCTCTTCCCACTCTGCTCTTCTCTCTCTCTCCCTCTCTCTCTTCCCCTCTTCTCTCTCTCTCTTCCCACTCTCTCTTCTCTCTTCCATACTCTCTCTCTCTCTTCCCTCTCTCTCTTCTCTTCCTCCTTACCTTTCACTCCCCCCCTCGGAGCCTCCTCTTCTCTTCTTCTCCCCTTGCTCTTCTCTTTCCCACTTCTTCTTCTCTCTCTCTCTTCTCTCTCTTCCACTCTTTCTCTCTCTCTTCCCACTCTCTCTCTTCTTCCCACTTCTTCTCCTCTTTCCCACTCTTCTCCTCCTTCCCCACTCTCTCTCTTTCTCTTCTCCTCCTTCTCCTCTTCTCTCTCTCCTTCTCTCTCTCTTTCCACTCTCTCTCTCTCTCTCTCTCTCTCTTTCCCCTCTCTCTCTCTCCTCTCTCTCTTCTTTCCCACTCTCTCTCTCTCTCTTCCCACTTCTCTCTCTCTCTTTCCCACTCTCTCTCTCTCTCTCTCTTTCCACTCTCTCTCATCTCTTCTCTCTCTTCCCACTCTCTCTCTCTCTCTCTCTCTCTCCTCTCTTCCCACTCTCTCTCTCTTCTCTCTCTTCTCTTCCCACTCTCTCTTCTCTTACCCACTCTCTCTTCTCTCTCTCTTTCCACTCTTCTCTCTCTCTCTCTCTTCCACTCTCTTCCTCTCTCTCTCTCTTCTTCCCACTCTCTCTTCTCTCTCTTCCACTCTCTCTCTCTCTCTCTCTCTTTCCCACTCTTCGTCTTCTCTCTCTCTCTTCCCACTCTCTCTCTTTTCTCTCTCTCTGCTCTTCTTCCCACTCTCTCTCTCGTCTCTCTCTCTCTCTCTCTCTCTCTTCCCACTCTCTCTCTCTCTCTCTCTCTCTCTTTCCACTCTCTTTCCTTCTCTTCTCTCTTCTCTCTTCTCTCTCATCTCTCTCTCTCTCTCTCTCTTCTTCCACTCTCTCTCTCTCTCTCTCTTTTCCCTCCTTTTCCTCTCTCTCTCTTCTTCCCTTTCTTTTTTCCCCACTCTCTCTCTTCTTCCCACTTCTCTCTCTCTCTTCCCTCTCTCTCTCTCTTACCCTCTTCTCTCTCTCTCTTCCCTCTCTCTCTCTCTTCTTCCCTCTCTCTCTCTCTTCCCCTCTCTCTCTTCTTCCCTCCCTCGCTTTCACTCCCTCCCTCGAGCCACCCTAATCTCCCTCTCCCCACTCTTCCCCCCCCTCCCTTCAGTATTCCCGTCAGCAAAGCAACGGTTGGTATTGTTTCGTCAAATTTACTGTTTTCAAACATTACCGATTTCTTTGTGGAAACATTATTAATATTTCTGGTTCACTTCTCCTTCTTCAGATTCTCATTCCTTGATTCCAATCTCTACCCCTACCTACCCTACTCCAATACCTGTAGGATTCCCGGTGAAAGTGAACGATGTCTGTGTTACATTTTGTGGGTTTTTCATCGGATTTTCTGGGCAGGTGAAGAGATTGAAAGGATGTATGTGTGTGGATGTTGGGATAAATAGGATTTGTTTTATTAATCATATTCAATGTTAACATTATCCCAAGATTTTTGATTTTAAATCCGATGAAAACCACAAATGGTAACACAGACATCGTTTCACTTTCACCGGGATCCTACAGGTATTGGGGAGGGTAGGAGGGGTAGAGATTGGATATCAGGAAATGAGAATCTGAGGAAAGGAGAAGTGAAACATGAAAATATTTAATAATGTTTCCACAAAGAAATCGGTAATGTTTGAAAACAGTAAATTTGACGAAACAATACCAACCGTTGCTTTGCTGACGGGAATACTGAAGGGAGGGGGGGGAAGAGTGGGGAGAGGGAGATTAGGGTGGCTCGAGGGAGGGAGTGAAAGCGAGGGAGGGAAGAAGAGAGAGAGGGGAAGAGAGAGAGAGAGGGAAGAAGAGAGAGAGAGAGGGAAGAGAGAGAGAGAAGAGGGTAAGAGAGAGAGAGAGGGAAGAGAGAGAGAGAAGTGGGAAGAAGAGAGAGAGTGGGGAAAAAAGAAAGGGAAGAAGAGAGAGAGAGGAAAAGGAGGGAAAAGAGAGAGAGAGAGAGAGAGTGGAAGAAGAGAGAGAGAGAGAGAGAGATGAGAGAGAAGAGAGAAGAGAGAAGAGAAGGAAAGAGAGTGGAAAGAGAGAGAGAGAGAGAGAGAGAGAGTGGGAAGAGAGAGAGAGAGAGAGAGAGAGACGAGAGAGAGAGTGGGAAGAAGAGCAGAGAGAGAGAAAAGAGAGAGAGTGGGAAGAGAGAGAGAGAAGACGAAGAGTGGGAAAGAGAGAGAGAGAGAGAGAGAGTGGAAGAGAGAGAAGAGAGAGTGGGAAGAAGAGAGAGAGAGAGGAAGAGAGTGGAAGAGAGAGAGAGAGAGAAGAGTGGAAAGAGAGAGAGAAGAGAGAGTGGGTAAGAGAAGAGAGAGTGGGAAGAGAAGAGAGAGAAGAGAGAGAGAGTGGGAAGAGAGGAGAGAGAGAGAGAGAGAGAGAGAGTGGGAAGAGAGAGAAGAGATGAGAGAGAGTGGAAAGAGAGAGAGAGAGAGAGAGTGGGAAAGAGAGAGAGAGAAGTGGGAAGAGAGAGAGAGAGAGTGGGAAAGAAGAGAGAGAGGAGAGAGAGAGAGGGGAAAGAGAGAGAGAGAGAGAGAGAGAGAGTGGAAAGAGAGAGAGAAGGAGAGAGAGAAGAGGAGAAGGAGGAGAAGAGAAAGAGAGAGAGTGGGGAAGGAGGAGAAGAGTGGGAAAGAGGAGAAGAAGTGGGAAGAAGAGAGAGAGTGGGAAGAGAGAGAGAAAGAGTGGAAGAGAGAGAAGAGAGAGAGAGAAGAAGAAGTGGGAAAGAGAAGAGCAAGGGGAGAAGAAGAGAAGAGGAGGCTCCGAGGGGGGGAGTGAAAGGTAAGGAGGAAGAGAAGAGAGAGAGGGAAGAGAGAGAGAGAGTATGGAAGAGAGAAGAGAGAGTGGGAAGAGAGAGAGAGAAGGAGAGGAGAGAGAGAGAGAGAGGCAGAGAGAGCAGAGAGAGCGAGAGCCGGGAGAGGAGAGAGAGAGAGGAAGAGAGCGAGAGAGAGAAGAGAGAGGAAGAGAGACGAGAGAGAGGGAGAGAGAACGAGAGCATGTGGAAGACGAGAAGAGTGGAAGAGAGAGAGAGAGAAATGAAGGAGAAACGATTATTGTTGTTGAGGGAATAAGTATGGGCTTCTTCCCATTTTTTCAACGATATACATCTTCTTCTCCCACATGAACCGGCACACGCGACACACGCCTAATTTGCATCTGTACCGCCAAATCACTTTGAACGATGCGTGCCACAATCTAACTTCCATATTCTACCACCTACCATTTACCACCATCTCACCACAGATGCAAGTGATTGACCACCCTGCTCTCTTGCGATACACACCGCACTTTACTTTTCATTAAACAAGCACAATTTCAAACGGATTGTCAGCCCATTCAGCGTGTCAAGCCAACTGTAGAACTCAAACCCCAAGTTCCCATCTCAAAAGCCTTTGTGTTGGTGTTTGAGAGCATATTTGTGAGTAACACTGTCAATCGCGAGCAACTTACATGTTTGAAAGTTAAACGGTTAACAACAGAAAACCAAGGAAATGACAAGAAATCCCAACACAGGTGGCAAGGCCATTAGCCCACATGCCTGCGCAAACACCATACAAATTTCTCCTACCACAAGATCAAGGAAGAAAATGTAAATATTATTTACATATGTAATTTATTGTTATATATTCTTATTTTTAAAAAAAGTTCTTTGTAAGTTTGTATATTCTTTTAATTTTTAATTTTTTTTCTTTCTCCCTCAGGGAAGGGGGCATAAAAAACACCTACAACATCAATCAACACAACCACCCTTGACAAAGCCCCCCACGCAACAGCACTCCTACACCTGCACACAATCACCCATCAATAACTCTTCTCTCCTTTCAGCTGCCCCGTTCGGTGGTCGCCACCAGCGGATCAATCCGTATATCCGCATAGTGATTTGGCACAAATGTTTTACGGCCGGATGCCCTTCCTGACGCAACCCTGGTCACCTCTACGACACAGGGACACGCCATCAAATACTGAAACACCAAAAGTCCTGCAACAATCCAAAATGGCCAACATTATATTGATCCCCTTCGTATCAACCGAGAACCCATTGCTCACAATAGCTCTCTGACATGTGCGCCTGCTTACCTCCGATCTTTACGACCTCCACAGACCTTCTCCACTGTGTGACACCTCAAAATTACCCCTTACACCGGTAACTCATTTCATTGTCTTTCCCATCCCCAACACCTTAACTGCTCAGGTTAAATTAACCTCTCAATCTTTTGCCCACATCTATATAAGTATCAATACTTTCCTTATCTGATACTCACCCCCGTGCATCCACCGTCACCTCCAAGCATTGGTGTCTATCCAAATCCACACTTATCCCACTATCCAAAGCATGATTAAAATAAGAATAACAAATGGTCCAAGTACTGATCCTGAGGTACCAACTTCATCTCCAGCAAGACATCCCCCACTCACAGCCACTCTTTTGCCCTTCCTATCACCGAAGCCAGTTTTGCAATCCCAACTGATACCTACCAGCCATCCACAAGCCCTCACTCTCAGCTACAACCCATCCTGGACTTATCCAAATACCTTCTTAAAGGTCGAGATATACGATTCCACGCCTTTCCCTCATCACCCAATCAACACACTTCAGAGAAACTCTAAAAGATTCGTTAAACAGGAACTACCTTGGTAAAACCGCATGCTGACCCACCTTTAATTAGTTTGTAGTTGTTTAAAAATAGTTCCTCATCCTGATCCCTTAATTAAGTTCCAAACACCTGCCCCAACAACTGAACAACTAACGGTCTATAGTTTTCCCATTTTCTCTCTGGATCCTTTCTTAAAATGATGTGTTATATTTGCACACTCCAAATCCTCCTGTACCTGTCCTGACTCCAAGAACTATGAAAATAATCCGTTAACATCTACTACCTGCCTCAGCCAACCTCATCAATACTTCGGGTCCATATATCTGGACGCTGGAGCCTTTCTACCTCTTAAGATTACCTTGCTGTTCCATTAACTTCCTCCACTCCAACCTGGATCTTCTCCAAGCCCTTCCTCACCTCCTCGATAGATACCTCTGCTATAAGTCAATTCTCCTACTGTTCTTTGTAAAAGTTGAAAGAAAATCCTTTTAATAAGCCTGCCATCGCTCACTTCATCACGAACATCTCCTCTCCGGTGCTAATTCCCATGGGCCAACACTGGTCCTACACCTGTTCTTTCCACCTGATATATTTAAAGAAAACCTTGCCTATTGAGTTAATATTCTTAGCCGTGTCACTCTCATCACGATCCTTTGGCCTGCGAGTTTATTTTCTTAACCGCCTCTGTTTAACTCGCGATAGTGAAATTAAATCTACGCTCCAATCCTGATAATTTTAAAACTAAAAACCCAGAAAGTCAGTTGTGAACAAAAAGCCACCCAACTGCTCCGCCTGTTTATACATTTATCCGTTTTAAAAAGACAGTCTAATAATATTTATTAAATGAAGCATGCAGTGAAGTCTGATCCAAATTAAATTCTTAAAGCAATATATGTAATTTGTAATACCGTAATGGTAAATAAAAGTGGGTAGCATAAAAAAACACTTAAAGAAAGGCAAATAAACTTGCACCAAAAACTTTAAACAATTTTCAACGCTCAAGAGCTGACCCGGGTATCGCTGATAAAGCTCTCTGTTCCTCGACACACGCGCCTACCAATTACTCTGCTTCTCCTTTGACGTCCTGCATCTCCTACTCAACCACCTGGCTCTTCCTTACTGTTACACCTCAATTGGAATTCTCTACTCTCCCGACCATTTCCTACTTCTGCACTCGACGACAATTGTCCTTGAAGTTTCCCATTTTCGATGCTAATTGCCCTGTTTGTTAGAGTCTCCCAAATGTACATCAACCCACCTCTTCTCTCTCATAACCAAGGTTTGCCTTCTTGAAATCTAATAGCCTTAACCCTAAACTATCCTGAACTCTAACCTTTAAAGAAATCGCACACACACTGTTTGTCACTTGCTCCTAAAATGCTTCCCACCCCACCTCCTCACAATTGGGACTCGTTACTACAAAGGAGGCTAATGAGCTGGTGTAGCCAGTGGTTCAGGCGGTGCTTGGGAACTCCTGGGCCTGAGTTCGAGCCCCACTGCCGCTGAGTAGCATCAGGGGGTCTTGACTCAACGTCTGTCATCTTCCCGAAGGTCGGCGAAATGAAACACCGTATACCGTGGTAAAAATTCCCCTGCAGGGTCGAAGGCCCGACGAAAACGGGCTTGGTGTCAGAAGGCCATATCAGCCGTAAACATATGCCTAAGAAATAGTACCATGATTGGACCCAACACAAAAGCTGACCCTCCAGGAAAAAGGCTTTCAAAGGTCGATGATGTGATGACGAAAAGGAGGTCAACACTGCACCCCCCCATGGCTTATCTACAAACGGGTTAAATAAGCAATCCTGGACCTAAAAATAGAAAATCCTCTCTACACTCGCGACCTTTCGCCTGTTCGCTGTTCCCAACTATCCTGCAAGTTAAAATCCCCATTATCAATACTCTCCCTTACCACATCAGCCTTGAATTCCTCATACTCTACCTCTCCTCTTCTTCACACCCGGAGCCTTATAAAACATCCTCCTGCCGCTTTTCTCCTATCCCCCATCCAGTCGCTTATTGCTCACGAGCTCCAGCCAGAGTGACCTCTTTATCTGTGTGTCTGTGGACGGATCGGAGATTATAGTCCGTATTGTTGCGGTGTCGGCTGTCCGTTGTCTTGGCGTTTTGACCCTTCGCGTGTCGCTTTGTGAAATTTGGCAAGGACGCATCATGACCTCGTTGTGGCCGCGTAGGTACTGGTTGCTAAACCCCCTTTGGTTGCCTAGCAACGGCCGAAAAAACCCTCTTATTATGTACATTGGCTAAAAAATCAATTCCGAAAAAGCCAATTTTTATAGCTCGAGCCATGAAAACAGCACATATGTTCTTCAAGGGCATCATGTCTGAAAAATTCCGGTTTCCCCATCACCTAATGGATATCCCACAGTCCGCCCCCAGGGCCCCCCCCCCCACCCGACCTGCTGGTCACGCCTCCCATGACGCTTTATCCTCGTACCACAACGGCTGATGGAACGAAAGAAACTTTGCATGCTTATGACTCAAATGATCTACACTTTCCTCCCTCCTCTCCCCAGATCAGAGTCGGGGTCAATAAGTGCATTTTTACGAAATCCAGAATTGCTCCGTCGCTCTTCCTAGGTAAAGTACCAAAATCGTCTATCATCGGAAGCCATTCGCCCAACGATCGACCCATTTTCGGATACCCTGTTCCACGGCAGCGCCCCCATAGAAAATAGGGATTTCCCAATATGAAAACAGACAAATCCCCTAGCGGCCAACGGTTCAAAACAACGGAACGAAATTTGGGAGTGCTTCAATCCTCATTGAGTACTACAAACTTTGCTTCAGTCCATATCCCCGACCAATCTGACTAGTCAGGTCAGAAAGGTCAATTAGTTGCAAATCTCAAGAGTCACAAAAATATGCGTACCTCCTCGCACAAAATGCATCTCCCCTAGGAAATAGACGATGACGTGCAATTCGTACATCTGGGACATGCACAACCGACGCCTTCGTTTGCCCCGTTCGTACACTGGCGCCCCGATTGGCGGGATCTCCCGACACTGAAACCGGCTAATTATCAAAAGTTCACACTCACGATTCTCGCCTTCGCTGTAGCATAGAGCAATGAAGTTTCGTATGCATATCTTGCAGGTCATGCCCGTATTCGAGAGGTGATCCCGTTTTCTCATCTCATAGTTCGAACTGCAGCCCTCTGAAGGGTGGTCGCGGATCCGGCATATACTGAAACGAAGCTCCATCTCCACGGTCATCTTCGGCCAGAATTGCTGCTTGCCGATGAGTGACACTTGTACATTCTTACCTTTCTCTTAGAGGGTCAAAGGCAAATAATTGCATTTTTTGGGTCATACCCACCCCGGGCTCCCCCACCGCTTTACAGATCATGAAACAACTTCGGAAGCCCATTGCGCAAAAAGATCGAAGCCAGAATTAATCGAATAGCGCCTTCACGCGCCCTAGAAAATAGATTCCTGCCCCCTCGCCGCGGTTCAACATCCGCAACGCAATTTTGATCTTTCTATGATACTCAATTATATCAGCAATATAAGAACTTTTCGGCAGTCGGTCAGCAGGCTCATAAGCCCAGTTCGAATCCGTCCATTGGTTCGCCTACTGGCTGTCTGTCTGTCTGTGTGTCTGTATGTTCCCTCCAGCAAGCAAACTTCGTGCACTTTCGATCTATCTCGCATCAAACTTGTTATGTGTCGATATCAATGTCTGGTGTGTCTTTCTGATGCATGGGCGTGCTACGCCATTGTCGCGGACTCACGCCCAAAAAATAGCCATTTTTAGGGGTAGTCGGATTAAAATCATTTCTCCTGGCGAATGATATAAGTTTCATATTTCGAAGCAAATGAATCATCCCACCTTGTTGTCCGATTTTTCATTTTCGTCCAGTCAAGTACCATCAACTAGAAATCGCATTTGACAAAAACATACGACCATGCCCAAACGAAGCTGGGATGACATTTTTTATGCATAATCTTGAGGTAATTCCCTACCTAAAGTCTTGAAAACCATTTTGCTCATCTCGAACACCTGCCCGTTGGTGCCTCCCTTCAAGTTTGTTTTTACGCTGATTTCATGTCAAAAGTATGGAATAATCCGAGGAGTGCGCGAAATGCCATATAGCCGATTGATTATATTGTTCCTGGAATTTCCAGAATGAAGTTTGCACCAAAAAGGTCATAATCCTAGACCTATTGAAGGCCACAAAGGTCAATTTCAAAAGTCGTGGGAATTCGAACCGGGTTTTCGACCTTCTTACGACGAACCTAACTCCAATTGGCTACTAAGCAACGTACCTGTTCCTAATTTTAATGTCCACAACATTGGTTTTGTGACCTTAAAGTTATGCAAAGGTCAACTTTGATAAGTTTGAACGAACCGGGTTTCGACCTTTGCAGCTATAACCCTCACCCGCCCAACATCGTGTGAATCATTTTATACTGATCAAAAAATTATCACATGACTCATCCTGACTTCTGAAACAACTACATATCAAATACCGCCGTGAACCATTGTCGTCTTCAAGACGTGTCCTATCCTATAATGTCAGCCCTTTCTCTTGAATGCAATCGTGTCCTTAATAACCTAGGTGTTACTCCTCCTTTCTCTCCTTCCTCACACCGATACACCTTGTAGCCTTCTAATCTGTCCTTCTCAGTTACTCTCCCCTTAAACATCGTCCACTCAGTCATAGTTTGTATTTTGGAGAATCCGATAGAGACTGAGGTCGATGTAAATTCTCATCCACCTTGCATTTATACAATTAATGGTGCTCCCCTGAGTTATCCCAGATAAATTAAATTAACATTTGATAAAAAAATTCTGCTTTTCAGCATTCTAATTGTTTTACTATAAATTTTATTTCCTAATTCTGTTTTAACTTTTATAATTTTTACCCAAATTAGTTTCTCAAAATCCTGTTGCTGTTCTTGGTCCCAAAAGATGCTGTGTGTCATTTTAAATGGGAACAGTATTGTAATTGATTAATTTTACACAATAGGTTACAACAAAAAACAGTGAAGTTAGTAAATAGTAAATATCAACCTATTGTTAAACAACATTCTTCTCTCCTGGTGCAGATCTTTACGTGTTCTGGATTGATGCTTTATATATATAATCAAATATATCATTTGGCAAAACGCCCTGCACAGTGCAATTCCTGAAAATCACATCAGTTCAGTAAAGATATTCTATAAAAGGTTGCAATATCCCTGTAAAAAACTTGTAAATGCATCGTCAAACCTAATGTGGCAAACATCAAATGCCAAAGATCAAAACATCTTGAGCCTGATTGTAGGACCTAAATGCACAACACAAAACAAACGTGTTGGGAATGCAGCCAAGCACTCAATATGTATTTTCTCTTCCAACCCTCCATTTTTCTCCTAATTCAACTTTAAATTAGTTTGTGTGAAAACCAACTTGAGCCGAGTGACACAGTAACTCCCAATAGGAGCGCCTACCCATCGGAACTAATTAACAAAGTTACATAATGATTGGATGTGAAAATAATGGCCAGTCACACAGCCCCTTTTGTCCACTCCCGCTCGAGGACTTCATGGACAAAATTTGAACAGAACATCCAAACAATGGACTTATTGTATTCACATCAGAAGCCCTGCTGGCCAACTGTCAATAGGTACTCCCAAAAGACGACACCCTCCAGAGAGAACGAACTGGATACGCCAGCCCTTTTCATAACCTCATCTGCCCGACACTGTCCATCGAGCTGAGATGCGCTCTGACTCTTCCTCTGAACCAACACATTAAAAGACCCGCTTTGCCTCATGCACACCGAGGAATTCCTGGCTGTCAGTGGCCGCAGAATACCCAGTGTACTATCAAAAGGCCTGCAATTTGTAACTATTCCATTTGATCCGAACATACCTTTGTGAAAGAACTTTTTCCCATGACATTTATCAAGAACAATAGACAGATCACGGGCTCATTAGATTAGGATTGATCTTTGTGTTGCATGATAAATTTTAAACTGTACTTAAAGCCCAATTGATTTTAGTTTTGTTTTGTTGTATATTTTGTCAGTCATGCAAAGGTTGTGTAAGTCTGGTAGCGTCCTGTGTGATAATTAAACCTCTGCTGCAGCCAGAGGGTCCTCACATCTCCCAAGTCTGTGTCGTGCATAAATAGGCTTACATAACGCTCTTTGCAAATCGACAGAAGCCTTTATATGAAATGTGGTGGCTGTTTTTCTGTATATACATCAATTGTAAATAATTAATTGTGATGCCAGTTTAGTTTAGTTAGTTCTGTTTGTTTAACAGTTGGCATACTAGGCTTGCTAATGTGCTCCCAGGCACTGTGATTTTTTATGCGCTCCGTGACGTCATTGCAAGGTGTGTTTCAAGTGTGAGTCGGGAGGGGGTCACGAAACCCTAACTTAAATTTTGGGGGGGGGGCGCGGTCCCAAAAGGTTGAGAACCACTGGTCTACGACCGAAATTCACCCATGATAGACCACGTGGGAGGGTCGTTGCCCAATCAATTACCCAAATACCCACGTGGTCGCAAATACCCGGAGGAATTTCACCCTCGAGAACGGAACTCGTACGAAAAACAAGCCGCTATAGCGCTGCCGTTCCGTGTGAGATTCCGAGCCTTTAATCGCCAAGAACCGTCGTCAAAAAGTCCCCTTGGCCCGCTAACAAGTTTTAACTAAATCCTCAATCACACTCAGTCGACGCAATGAGAGAAACACAAAACAGCCGATACACTTGAACAAACAGGGATATTTATTTTGAACAGCGGAGGGAGCACAAAGGCAGCCAGTTAACCGACTAAAGAAAGGGAAATAATTTACAGCAAAACACTAAACGTTTAACTACTTATGGACAGGGCCCACCGCCCACACACAGACGCACACCCAAAAGAACCTCGCTCCTCGTGCGGTCTTGGAGACAGACGTACCAGGACGAATCAGCGCAGCGCGAGATCGACCAGGCACACCACGACGACCCGAAGGCCAGAAGCGTTGAGCCGATAGCCGTTCCGCCGCCTCGAGCCTGACGGAGACCCAGACTCCCAGCGACAGGTACGAGATCATCCCCTCAGTCCGTACAACGCCAACCAGGCCTCCTCTTCTGACCACTCCCTCCTGATTGAACGAGGGGTCCTTCACGGCGCTCGTTGGCTGCCTCCCATGGCTGAGGCGCGCGTGTAGTGCCGCCCTCGTGCTCATTGGCTGACTCGAAGCCGAAGTGCACGAGGCTCCGCCCACGCTCCCGCCTTCGTCCGCGTGCCTAAGTCGCCGGGGCGATCGGAAACGGGGCGGGTGAGACGCCCCTCTTGCCGATTGCTAAAAGGGTTGCCAGCCGATGTACTCCGCCCCAGCGTGCGAGAAGTGCCCGGACGTTATGGCGTCAAGGAATGGAAAGTGAAATGCGTTGTTAATCGTTTACAAAGTGTAAAAATAACCCTAAAACTATCAAAATAAATACAGCGCATGAAAACATTCAAATCACCCCATTAGAACAAGGGAAAAGGAAGCTATCTATAAAACACGGTACTACCGATGATATCTGAGCGAAAGGACCTGAATGTGAGTGCTGACCATCGGCTTCCAGATTCGCAAACAATCAAGCTCGGTGTTACGTGCACAAAGTTGAGTGGAGGGGTAAAAAAACAACTCCGTTCAAAATGGCAATCGTGTGGGATCCATGATTTATCCCCGAGCTGTGGTTGGCTTAGTGTTAGGGTGTGCCCTTGCATCCAGTCTGAAGTTCCACCCCGTTCGCCGCGAATCTAAACACACCAGGGGTTGACTTCAGCCTGTCATCCTCCGGTGGCGAAATGAGTACCAGTGTGCACGGTAGACGGGGCACTCGCATCAGCCGACAAGTCGCGTCCAAGAAATGATAGCTTACCCCCGGCAGCTAAAGCTGCCATAACACAATAAGAAAAGCATCAAATTAATTCCTATTTACCACTCACACAATCGAAAGGGCGAGAGTTAAAATCATAGCAATAAGTTGATAAAAACCCTGAGGGTCTCAACTGAATAACCACAAGACAAAACAAGTTCATGGGGTTGCCAAATTAGTCCATGTTCAGGCCATCCTTTACCTGGCATTTCACAGCAACCTTTGGATAAGCCTCACTTGAACAACAGCGTTTGGGGTACAGCATGTTAGAAATATATTGCCGAAATGCAGCGAGCATGAAATTCTGTTTCAATTCACGTAAATATCATCGTGACATTTTCGAACAAAAATTGTCAAAACAAATCAGTGGTAATATCTGAATAATCAATTTCACGTAACTAAGAATAAACCAAGTCTGAAACACGATGGTTCACGAGCGGTATTTGACGAGTGTAGATGTTTCAGAGTCAAGGATGAGACAAACGGATATTTGACAGTTATATCAATTATTTGACCAAGTTATAATAATTATCGTGGCCTTTCAATCGAACACCTCAAACAAGGAAAGTTATGTGAATGGTGTCGTCACCAACCAAAACGACCACCGCATTTCAAAGTTTTCTTGAACACCAACCGTCCAATAAATTCATTTCCAACCAACTTTCACTCCGAATAAATTCCAAAACTTTGAAAAACCTGAACTTTATGACAAAACCAAGGAATCACAGACCATAGCCATGGAGAACAATGATCAAACAATGAGTGGTACGGGTGACGGTTAAATTACTGCAAAACGTCGAAAACCCGGTGCCGTTCGACAACTAACCATTGCCGTTGCATAACCTTTAAAGTCACAAAACAATGTTGTTGGACATTAACACATAAGGAAAGAGGATACGTGCTATAGCTTATGAGTTAGTCAATCGAAAAAGGTCGAAACCCGGTTCAATTCCCACAACCTTTGAAATTTGACGCTTTGTGGTCTTAACGACAAAGTCAAGGATATGACCTTGGTGCAAAACGTACTCTGGAACATCCAGAAACAAATAACGTCATACTACCCTATATGCGCATTTCGCACTCCTCGGATTATCATACTTGACGAAATCAGCGAAACACAAACTTGATAGGGGGCGCCAACGGCAGGGTCTCCGAGATAGACAAAATTGTTCAACGACTTTCGGTGGGAATACCTCAAAATGGCATACAAACTACTCTCGTCTCCAGCTCTCAAGTTGGTGGTCGTATGGATTTTAATGTCACAATTCGCAATTTTCTAGGTTTTTGACCTGTCGTGACGAAAATAGAAAAATCGGACAATGACAAGTTTTAATATAAA
>CM068964.1:97737359-97747775 GCA_035128595.1 Eptatretus atami | reverse complement strand
AAATTACACGCACGTGATTCGGAGGTGATGCTTAGCGCTGATTAGATTTTAGTCAAAATCGGTCAAAGGTCAAGGTCACAGTGAGGTCAAATATCGATTTTTGATGGTTTGGTACAGAATAACTCGAACGAAGAAGCTACCACAATGTCAGATTACACCACGTGATTCAAGAGGGTGAATGGGCTAGTGCTGATTAGATTTGGTCAAAAGGTCAACGGTCAGGGTCACGGTGAGGTCACATTCGATTTTTGATGGTTTGTACAGAATCATCGTAGAAACTTCTGGTTTGCACCCGATACCTTCTCTAGAGACAGCTTTATTAGGACAAGGTCAGAGGTCAAGTTGACGATTTTCGTGTACCAGTCTTACTGCTTGTTTGTTACTTACGAAATAAGATTTCGTAAGTATATTGATGATTCCGTTCTGTTGTTTTGTTTGTTTTGTTTGTTTGTTTGTTGTAGGCACCGATAACTCGAAGAACGGAAGACGCTACCAAATGTTCAAAATTAACACCACGTGATTCAGGAGGAGTGATGGCAAGTGCTGATTAGATTTGGACAAAAATCGTCAACGGTCAGGTCCACAGTGAGGTCAATATTCGATTTTTGATGGGTTTGGTACAGATAAAACTCGAGAACTGAAGAAGCTACCAATGTCAAATTAGATGCACTGATTCGGAGGGTGATGGCTACGTGCTGCTTAGATTTTTGTCAAATCGGTCCACACGGTCAAGGTCACAGTGAGTGTCAAAAAACATCCAAAAAATGATAACTCGAGAACGGAAGAAGCCTACCGATGTCAAAATTACAACCACGTGATTCAGGAGGGTGATGACTAGTGCTGATTAGATTTTGGTCAAAATCGGTCAAAGGTCAAGGTCCAGTGAGGTTCAAAACATGATTCCGTAAATTAACGTGGAGAAAGGAGTATTTTTGCTTCGGCTCGACGTTACGAGTCCGTTTTACTCGATTTTAATTTTGGTCTTTTCGTTTTTTGCGATCGCTTTCGGATGCCTTAAAACTCTTTGTCGAAATTCTGGAACAGGATGAATAACGATAATATATAATAAATAATAAGTCTTTTATCAGATTCTTCTGAAACAGTAATACACCTATTATCTGGCATATCCTGCTGGTACTGGAATCCTTAAAAAAAAAAATTAAAAAAAAAAAAATGGACTTTTTATAAGAAATCTAGTTTTTTTGTCTGGGACTCATTATCTGCAAACCACAGTGTAAAATCGTAGAGCCACAATGAAAATTCAGCATTCAAGCTCCCTTGGGTTCTGACTGATCTCAAAATGCTTTTATTAGACAAGGTAGAAGGTCAAGTTGATGTATTTCGTAAGTACGCAGTCTATGACTGCTTGTTACTTACGCAAATCTAAAGATTTTCGTAAAGTATAATTGATGACTCTGTTTCTGTTTGTTTGTATGTTTGTTTGTTTATTTGTTTGTTTGAGGCAGATAACTTCGAGAACGGAAGAAGCTACCCAATGTCCAAATACACCACGTTGATTCAGAGGGTGATGGCTATGCTGATTAGATTTTGTCAAACTCGTTAAAAGGTCAAGGTCACAGTTGAGGTCATACAACATAATTCCGTAAATTACGTGGAGAATGTGAGTATTTTTGCTTCGCTCGACGTACGAGTTCGTTTTAACTTCGATTTTAATTTGTCTCGGTTTTTTGCGATCGCTTCGGATGCTTTACAACTCGGTTGTCAGAAATTCTGGTAAAATCGGATGTTTTGGAGACGTTTTAGATTGATAAAAATATTTCACTCAGAAGCGTCAAGGGTCTCACCATGATGCATTGCCTCGAGCGACGTCACGGGTCCGTCCGCATGATGCCATTGCGCGTAGCAGACGTCACGGGTCGCCCATGATGCATTGCGCTCGAGGCAGACGTCACGGGTCGTCCCATGATGCAGTGCGCTCCGAGCAGACATGTGTGAGTGACATAAAGGTTTTGCATGGAGAATATGGAGATTTTTGCTTTCGCTCGACGTTACGAGTTCGTTTAACTTCGATTTTTAATTTTGTCTTCGTTTTTGCGATCGCTTAGGACGCTTAAAACCATGTTGTCGAAATTCTGGAACAGCGATGAATACCTGATATATATAATAAATAAAGTCTTTTATCCAGATGTCTTCTGAAAAGTAATAACCTATTATTGGCATATCCTGGCTGGTACTGATTACTTAAAAAAAAAAAAATTGATTTTTAATAAGAAATCTCGTTTTTGTCTGGGACTCATTATCTGCAAACCACAAGGTAAAATCGTAGACCACAATGCCATTCAGAATTCAAGCTCCCCTTGGGCTTCCTGACTGATTCATGCTTTTATTAGACAGGTCGAGGTCAAGTTGATGATTTCGTAAGACAGTCTAATGACTGCTTGTTTGTTTTGTTTGTTTGTTTGTAGGCACGATAACTTCGAGAACGGAAGAGCTACCAATGCGTCCGTCTCGTGTCCGTCGTCGTTCCGTCCGTGTTCCTCGTTTGTTGTTTGTTGTTCCGTCCTTTGTCTGTTCCGTCGTTCTCTCCCAAATTACATACCACCTGATTCAGGAGGGTGATGGCTAGTGCTGATTAGATTTTGGTCAAAATCGGTCAAACGGTCAAGGTCACGGTGAGGTCAAACATTCGATTTTTGAATGGTTTGGTCAGAATCATCGTAAAGTTTGGTTTGCGGTCGCTACTTTCTCTAGAGACAGCTTTTATTAGACAAGGTAAAGAGGTCAGTTGACGATTCGTAATAACAGTCTATGACTGCTTGTTTGTTACTTACGAAATCTAAAGATTTCGTAAGTAAATTGATGACTTCCGTTTCTTGTTTGTTTGTTTGTTTTTTTTTGTTTGTTTTTGTAGGCACGATAACTCGAGAACGGAAGAAGCTACCAAATGTCAAATTACACACACGTGATTCAGAGGGTGTGGCAATGCTGATTAGATTTTGGTCGAAATCGGTCAAAGGTCAAGGTCACAGTGAGTCAAATATTCGATTTTGATGGTTTGGTACAGATAACTTGCGAGAACGGAAGAAGCTACCAATGTCAAATTAGAGCCACTTGATCAGGAGGGTGATGGCCTGCTGATTAGATTTTGGTCAAATCGGTCAAAAGGTCAAGGTACAGTGAAGTCAAACATCCAAAAAATGATAACTCGAGCAACGGAAGAAGCTACCCAATGTCAACATTTACAACCAGTGATTCAGGAGGGTGGTGCCTAGCGTCTGATTAGATTTTGGTCAAATCGGTCAAAAGGTAAGGTCAGCAGTGAGGTAAACATCCAAAACATTGATTTTTGATGGTTTGGTAAGCAGAATCATCGTAGAAACTTCTGGTTTGCATCGCTACTTCTCTAGAGACAGCTTTTATTAGACAAGGTTCAGAGGTCAAGTTGAGATTTCGTAAGTACCTAGTCTATGACTCGCTTGTTTTTACTTACGAAATCTAAAGATTTCGTAAGTATATGAATGACTACCGTTTCTGTTTGTTTGTATGTTGTTGTTTGTTTTGTTTGTTTGTAGCAGATAAACGAGAACGGAAGAAGCACCAATGTCAAAATTACATCACGTGATTCAGGAGGGCGGATGGCCTAGTGCTTGATTAGATTTTGGTCAAAATCGGTCAAATGGTCAAGGTCACAGTGAGGTTCAAATATTCGATTTTTTGATGTTTGGTACAGCTAATCGAGAAGGAAGAAGCTACGCAATGTCAAATTACAACCAACGTGATTCAGGAGGGCGATGGCTGGGTGCTGATTAGATTTTGGTCAAATCGGTCAACGGTCAAGGTCACGGTGAGGTCCAAACATTTCGATTTTTTGGATGGTTTGGAACAGAATCATTGTAGAAACTCTGGTTTGCGTCGCTACCTCTCTAGAGACAGCTTTTATATTAGACAAGGTAGAGGTTCAAGTTGACGATTTCGTAAGACCAAGTCTATGACTGCTTGTTTGTTTGTTTGTATGTTTGTTTGTGTTGTTTGTTTTTGTAGGCAACGATAACTCGAGAACGGAAGAAGCTACCAATGTCAAATTAACATCACGTGATTCAGGAGGGTGACTGGCAAGTGCTGATTAGATTTGGTCGAAATCGGTCAAAGGTCAGTCACAGTGAGGTCAAATATTCGATTTTGAGGTTTGGTACAGATAACTCGAGAACGGAAGAAGCTACAAATGTAAAAATCACCACGTGCTTCAGGAGGGTGATGGCTAGGCTGATAGATTTTGGTCAAAAAAATGGTCAAAGGTCAAGGTCACAGTGAGGTCACATCCAAAAATGATACTGCGAACGAACGGAAGAAGCTACAATGTAAATTGCACCACGTGATTCAGGAGGGTGATTGCGCTAGCGCTGATTAGAATTTTGGTCAAAATCGGTCAAAGGTCAAGGTCACATGAGGTTCAAACAGTCCAACATTCGATTTTGATGGTTTGGTTCAGAAATCATCCGTAGAAACTTCCTGGTTTGCGTCGCTACCGTTCTTCCAGAGACAGCTTTTTATTAGACAGGTCCAAGTCAAAGTTGACGATTTCGTAAGTACCAGTCTATGACTGCTTGTTTGTTTGTTTGTTTTGTTTGTAGGCACGATAACTCGAGAACGGAAGAAGCTACCAATGTCAAATTACACCACGTGATTCAGGAGGGTGATGGGCTAAGTGCTGATTAGATGTTGGTCAAAATCGGTCAACGTCAAGGGTCACGGTGAGGTCAAACATTCGATTTGATGGTTGGTACAGAATCTCGTGAAACTTCTGGTTTGCGTCGCTACCTTCTCTAGTAGAACAGCTTTTATTAGACAAGGTCAGAGGGTCAAGTTGGACGATGTCGTAAGTACCAGTCTATGACTGCTTGTTTGTTTGTTTTGTTGTTATTAGCGAATCTTTAGATTTCGTAAGGATATTGATGACTACCGTTTCTGTTTGTTTGTTTTTGTTTGTTACTAAGAAATCTTAAAGATTTCGTAAGCATATGATGACTAACCGTTTCTGTTTTGGTTTTGTTTGTTACTTACGAATCTAAAGATTTTGTAAGTATACATTGATGACTAACGTTTCTGTTTGTTTGTTTGTTTGTTTGTAGGCAACGATAACTCGAGAAGGAAGAAGCTACCAATGTCCAAATTACACCACGTGGATTCAGGAGGTGATGGCTAGTGCTGATTAGATTTTGGTCAAAATCGTCAAAGGTCAAGGGTCAACACGTGAGGTCAAACATAATTCCGTAAATTAACGTGGAGAAATGTGAGTTTTGCTTCGCTGCGACGTTGACGAGTTCGTTTAACTTCGATTTTAATTTTTTGTCTCGTTTTTGCGATCGCTTCGGATGCTTAAAACTCGGTTGTCGAAATTTCTGGTAAAAATCGGATGTTTTGGAGACGTTTTAAGATTGAATAAAAAATATTCACTCGAAGCGTCAAGGGTCGTGCCCATGATGCATTGCGCTCGAGCCAGACTCACGGGTCGTCCCCATGATGCATTGCACCGAGCAGACGTCACGGGTCGTCCCATGATGCATTGCGCTCGAGCAGACGCGTCGTTGAGTGACATTAAGGTTTTGATGGAGAAATGGAGATTTTTTTGCTTCGCTCCACGTTACGGTTCCGTTTTTAAACTTCGATTTTAATTTGTCTTCGTTTTTGCGATCGCTTCGGACGCTTAAAACTGGTTTTTGTCGAAATTCTGGAACGTGATGAATTAACTGATATATATAATAAATAATAAGTCTTTTATCAAGATTCTTCTGAAAAAGAATACCACCTCTTATGCTGGAATATCCTTGCTTGGTACTGACACTTTTAAAAAAAAAAAAATGGAATTTTTATAAATCTAGTTTTTGTCCTGGGAACTCACTTATCTGCAAACCACGTAAAATCGTAGACACAATGATTCAGAATTCAACGCTCCGCTTGGGCTTCTGACTGATTCATGCTTTTATTGACAAGTCGAGGTCAAGTTGATGATTTCGTAAGTCCAGTCTATGACTGCTTGTTTGTTTGTTTGTATGTTTGTTTGTTTTGTTTGTAGCACGATAACTCGAGAACGGAGAAGCTAACCAATGTAAATTACACTCACGTGATTCCAGGAGGGTGATGGCTAGGCTGATTAGATTTTTGGTCAAAGGTCACGGTCAAGGTTCACGGTGAGGTCAACATTTCGATTTCTGTGATGGTTGGTACAGATAACCGAACCGGAAGAAAGCTATCAATGTCAAATTAACACGCACGTGAATTCAGGAGGGTGATGCCAGCGCTGATTAAGATTTTTGGTCAAAATCGGTCAAAGGTCAAGGTCACAAGTGAGGTCAAACATTCGATTTTTGATGGTTGGTACGAATCAACGTAAAACTTCTGGTTTGCGTCGATACTTCTCTAGAGACAGCTTTTTTATTAGAAAAGGTCAGAGGTCAAGTTGAACGATTTCGTAAAGTACCAGTCTATGACTGCTTGTTTGTTTGTTTGTAGGCACGATAACTAACTCCGAGAAATGGAAAGAGCTACCAATGTCAAATTTCACCACGTGATTCAGGGAGGTTGATGGCTCACGCTGATTAGATTTTGGTCGAACATCGTCAAAGGTCAAGGTCACAAGTGAGTTAAATATTCGATTTTTGGAGGTTTGGTAGCAGATAACTCGAGAACGGAAAGAAAGCTACTAATGTCAATTACACCGTGAATCAGGAGGGTGATGGCTAGTGCTGATTAGATTTTTGCTCAAAATCGGTCAAAAGGTCAGGTCAACAGTGAGGTCAAACATCCAAAACATTCGATTTTGTTTGGTTTGGTACAGATCAATCGTAGAAACTTCTGGTTTGCGTCGCTAACATTCTCCAGAGACAGCTTTTATTGGACAAGGTCAGAGGTCAAGTTGACGATTTCCGTAAGTACCGTCTATGACTGTTTGTGTGTTTGTTTTAGGCCGATAACTCGAGACGGAAGAAGCTACCAATGTCAAATTAAAACCACGTGATTCGGAGGGTGATGGCAAGTGCTGATTAGATTTTGGGTCAAAAATCGGTCAAAGGTTCAAGGTCACAGTGGGTCAACATCCAAAAAAAAGTTAAAAACTCGAGAACGGAAGAAGCTACCAATGTCAAATTCACCACGTGATTAAGGAGGGCGATGATAATCGCTGCTTTTAGATTTTGGTCAAAATCGGTCAAAAGTTCAAGGTCACAGTGAGGGTCAAACATAAAAAAAATTATAACTCCGAGAAAAGGAAGAAGCTACCCTGTCAAATTACACCACGTGATTCAAGTGACGGGTGTTGGCTAGCGCTGATTACATTTGGTACAAGGAAGGTCCAGTGAGTCAAACATCAAAAAAAAAATTTTTTTTTATAATAACTCGAGAACAGAAGAGCTACCAATGTCAAATTTACACCCACGTGATTCAGGAGGTGATGCTGCGTGGTCAATATTTTTGTCAAAGGTCAGGTCACAAGTGAGGTCAATATTTTGATTTTTTTGATGGCTTGGTACAGAATCACATAGAAACTTTCTGGTTTGCGTCGCTACCTTCTCTATGAGACAGCTTTTTTAATTAGACAAGGTCAGAGGTCAAGTTGACGATTTTCGTAAGTACCGAGTCTATACTGCTTGTGTTTTGGTTTATGTTTGTTTGTTTGTTTGTTGTTTGTAAGGCACGATAACTCGAGAAGGAAGAAGCTACAATGTTCAATTACACCACGTGATTCAGGAGGGTGATTGGCTAGTTGGCTGATTAGATTTTGGTCAAAATCGGTCAAGGTCACAGGTACCGGGAAAAGGGGGTCAAATGTTCGATTTTTGATGGTTTGGTACACGATGACTCGAGAACGGAAGAAGCTACCAAGTCAAATTACCACCACGTGATTCAGGAGGTTATGGCTAGTGCTGATTACGATTTGGTCAAAATCGGTCAACGGTCAAGGTCACGGTGAGGTCAACATTCGATTTTTGATGGTTTGGTAAGAATCACCTCGTGAACTTCCCGGGTTTGCGTCGCTACTTCTCTAGAGACAGCTTTTATTAGACAGGGAAGGTCCAGAGGTCAAGTTGACGATTTCGTAAGTACCGAGTCTATGCTGCTTGTTTTGTTTGTTTGTTTGTTGTATGTTTGTTTGTTTGTAGGCAGATTAACTCGAGAACGGAAGAGCTACCATGTCAAATTACACCACGTGATTCAGAGGGTGATCGTAGTGCTGATTAGATTTTTGGTCAAAATTCGTCAAAGGTGCAAGGTCACAGTGAGGTCAAACTAATTTCGTAAATTCATGTGGAGAATTGGAGTATTTTTTGCTTCCGTGACGTTGCGAGTTGTTTAAACTCGATTTTAATTTGTCTTCGGTTTTTGCGATCGCTTAGGACGCTTAAAACTCGTTGTCGAAATTCTGGTAAAAATCGGATGTTTTGGAGACGTTTTTAAGTTGTATAAAAAATATTCACATCGACGCGTTCACGGCTCGTCCAGATGCAGTGCGCTCGAGCAGGTCGCGTGTTGAGTCACGTTAAGTTTTCACGTGTGCGCGGTGGACGGTTTTTTCGATTTAAAGATGGTGTTTAAAAGTCTTTTTTTATCCCAATAAAGGTTATCGTCGCATGCCCCTGACTCGCTGGCCGTCAGATTATGTTAAAGATTGTTTGGTGGATGCCGAAATATTACGGTTTTGTGACTTTGATAAAATAATATAAATATTGCGTGGAGAAATGCCGATTTTTGCTTTGCTCGACGTTACGAGTTCATTTAACTTCGATTTTAATTTTTGTCTTCGGTTTGCCGATCGCTTAGGACGCTTAAAACTCGGTTGTCGAAATTCTGGTAAAAATCGGATGTTTATGGAATTTATGTCGGGTGTCTATCTGAGGTATTATGCACTGAAAGATTTGCTAATGAGGGGGATTGTAACACACGCAATTAAGCGCTCGTATTGGTCGGCTACCTTCTCTCGAGACAGCTTTATAGACAAGGTTCAGAGGTCAAGTTGACATTTTTCGTAAGTACCAAGTCTATGACTGTTGTTTGTTTGTTGTTTGTATGTTTGTTTGTTGTAGGCACGATAACTCGAGAACGGAAGAAGCTACCAATGGTCAAATTACATCACGTGATTCAGGAGGGTGATGGCTAGTGCTGATAGATTTTGGTCAAAATCGTCACAAGGTCAAGGTCACCGTGAGGTCAAGATATTCGATTTTTGATGGTTTTGGTACAGATAACTCGAAACGAAAGAAGCTACCAATGTCAAATTACAAACCACGTGTTCAGGAGGGTGATGGCTAGTGCTGATTAGATTGGTTCAAAATCGTCAACGGTCAAGGTCACGGTGAGGTCAAACATTCGATTTTTGAATGGTTCGTCCAGAATCATTCGTAGAAACTTCTGGTTGCGTCGCTGACCTTACTCTAGCGACAGCTTTTATAGACAAGGGTTCAGAGGTCACGTTGATGATTTTCGTAAGTACAGTTTGACTGCTTTGTTTGTTTGGTTACTTAGGAAATCTAAAGATTGTATAATTGATGACTAACTTAGTACCGTTTCTTCTGTTTGTTTGTTTGTTTTTGTTTTGTATGTTTGTTTGTTTGGTTGTTTGTATGTTGTTTGTTGTAGGGCACGATAAAACGGACGAAGACATTGGTAGCTTCTTCCGTTATCGAGTTATCGTGCCTACAAACAAACAAACAAACATACAAACAAACAGAAACGGAACTGATCAATGTACTTACGAAATCTTTAGATTTCATAAGTAACAAACAAGCAGGGGTGAAAACATAACCTCCTTCACCTTTGGTGGCAGAGGGAATACCCTAAGATTTAGTAATTGTTTTAGCTTTTTTTGTTTTTTTCCACTGCAAACATTGTTCCACTCACTTCCCTCTTCCCATCCCCTCTCTCTCTCTCCTCACTTCCCCTTCCCGATCTTTCTCCCCCCCCCCACCTATCCCTCTCCTTCCCCTCCCGTCCTTCGTACCCCTTGCCTCCCTCTCGAGTGCTTCTCAGTGCTCTCTCTTTTGAGCAGATGCTTAAACTTCTTAACCAAATTAGGTCATTGAGTCCACTGATTAAATGTTTGTTTTGACCTCTTTGGAGTTATATTAAACGTATTTTTGATAACAAAGCAAATGTAGGTTTTTCTTTAATTAAATGATTGACCCTGCAACCTTTGTTCAAAGACTTTCAGTAAAGACTACTTTATTAACACGCCGACATAGTTTGTTCAACTTTGTATAATGCCATTCTCTGTCAGAGTCGATGCTCGCGAAACATCTTCCTGTGAAAGGGCTTCACTAGGGGTTTGCCTTGCCTTCCATTAGTAGTTGGTGAAGAAGTCTGCAACTTGGCCATGCTGCCGCTGATCGCTCGCCCACTCTTCGTGAAGGACACCACGGGGATCTTTAACGTCCACCAACTATAATGTCAGGATATTTAAGTTTA
>CM068964.1:97709324-97724907 GCA_035128595.1 Eptatretus atami | reverse complement strand
CGCGGGGCGGACCGCGCGGCGCGCGGGCGCGCGCGCGCGCCGCCGCGACGGCAGGCCGGCCCAAGGTGGCGCGCGAGGGCGCCCGCCCTCGCCGCGCCCGCGCGCAACATACGCCCCCCCCCCTGCTCGCCCGCGCGAACCGCGGACGCGCGCATACCGTGTAAGTCTTCTTAGGTTGCTTTATTTTGCAGCCTTCTTTTGGTTGGAGATGTGGGACGGAGTCAATTATTTATATAATCCAGCCACCTGGTTTAGTTAATTTGGTGAGAAGACGTGGGTGCGGTGTTTATATAAATATATGTGTATATATATATATATATATATATACATATAATTATATAAAATACCAAAGAGATACTGAAAGGAAAATATTTTTCAAAACAAATGTTAATTTAAATTATTCAACGGGGATAACTCAAGGGCAGTCCCACTATTTTAACAAAATGCATGGTGGTGAGAATTTAACCACCGCCTCCAGGCTCTCAATGGAATCTTCTGACCCATACAAACTACTACGATTAAGTTTAACCTTTTATAAAAACAAAAATAAGGTGGGATCACAGTAGTGATGTTGATTTGCCCAATATTCACAAGCTTTACTGGAAAGTAAGATTTCGCATCAAGAAAAAATATTTCAGTATTTCACATTTGTGAAGAAACATCATGAAAAAGCGAAAACTCACGAACAGGATGAAGAGTATGAGGTTTAAACCGTTTTGGGATTGATTTTTACATCAGAGAGAAAATATGAAACACTGTCACAAAACCATGAGTTTGACGCTTTGTTCACTTTGGTGGTCGGGGGAAAGTATTCACAGGGTTTGCCCGGCAGTAAAGTAATACAAGACGAGGTGTTAATGACAAGAACGGAGTCGAGTGGTGAGAATCGTGTGTGGGACCGATTTGTCCTTATGATCCATGATTCCCCCAGTCCAAGTCAGTAGAAAGGGCTGTGATTAAGAATCACACCAAACTCTCCTCAGTTTGGAAAGTCTAAAACCATGACAACGAGAAGATGCAACTAGTTTGGCTGTTATTAACTGATGTAACCTTGTAAGTTCGCTCAACTTGAAAGTCTTACGTCACTTAAAACCTCCAAACACCAACGACAAAGCTTTTGATGGTGAACTTGGTGAAGTGGTGTGAGGGCATACAGCTGTTGGGCACCAAATGGCCAACAGCCGAAAGGCTGGACTTAAACTAAGTGAATCGCAGGTTCAGCTGGAATTGAATAGAGTGCGGCACGGTTCGAGGTTGTTACCTTCCAAGATCTCCTGAGTGTTCTGATTGGGTCTGAATCTGTTACACACCTGTCAAGACCTCTGATGAGTAATCTGGTCCACACGGCTAGACATGAGATGAGTGAAAGGTCTTTTGTCTCGGCAGCTTTTTTTTATAATGACATTCAGCGTTCCTTCAGTGATCAAATGAAATTGATACCAAAGTGGATAATGTTGATGTTTTGCTCGGGTTAAAGCATAAACTGGTAAGTAATGACTGATAGCAAACAGCTGGCCAATTACAATTGATCAAATAAATAAAACTTAATCGAGGAAAAATAAAATTCAATCACAAGGAGGCATTTCTTTGTACATGAGCAAAAAGCTACAATTCATTGTAATTTTGATGTTTATGTAAATAAAATGTTGAACACAGTACCGACATATTTCGAAACATTATTAAATATTTCATGGTTTCAACTTCTCCTTCCTCGATTCTCATTTCCTGACATTCCAATCTCTACCCCTCTACCCTCATCCAATACCTGTAGGATTCCCGGTGAACGTGAACGATGTCTGTGTACCATTTGTGGTTTTGATTGGATTTCTTGGAGCAGGTAAGAGAGTGAAAAGGATGAGATGTGTCTTTGATTGTTGGATAAATAGATTGTTATTTAAGATAATTCAATGTTCAACTTTTATCGAACACTTGATTTTTTTCTTGCATATTTACCCGTTTGTGGAGAGTTTTATTTACTTCTTTGTTTTTCTGATGAATTAACGTGAAAAAAAGGATGATTTTCTCTTCTATTTTTAATCTGTAATTCAACTTCATTTCATATAATATTGAAGACATTCCTGGAGATGCGACTAGGTTGCCAGACATTCGGAGAAATGACGATATTTTTTTGGAAATATTCGGCAAAAACAAAAAGTGTTTTTCTCTCTGGACATTGCTTCGGTTTCCTGTATTTTCAGCTGCAGACTGAAATGCTATGTTGGATCCCACTGCGAAAAAAGTGGGAGTGGAAAAAACCTTGCCCCAATGGAAGGTTTTGAAAAAACCCGGGGGTGCTTGTAGGCACTGTAACCTCAGGACTCAGTAAAGCAGTCATTATTCATTTAATTTTATTCCCCTGATTTACATGAGACCTTGAAAGTAATTGCTTTCCATCGATACACAACAGTAACCGGAGGTTGTTGAAAATATTTTATTTTTATCATCTCCAATGATGAATTATTTAATTGAGGTATGTTATGCTGGGATTGATAAGTGTGATGCGTAATCTTCCACCACGAAAGTGGACCGGAGGTGATGTTTCACAGATGTCTCTCTGTTGTTTGGTTCTTGGAGAAATTATTTTGCCAAGTGTGTTGCGTCTGTTGCGTGTATTGCCGTCTGTCTGTTCACCACGATTTTTGTCCACAGTTTTCAGGCAATCGGTTCTGAAATTGTTTGTGTATGTAGGATGGGACCGACCAAGCGACAGCGGACTCATATTTTTAAGTCAGGATTCCAAATGCGCAATTTTAAAGTGATCTTCATCGTTGTGAGATTATTGCTTGGAGGGTTTGTGAAATCTAAATTGAGGATGACGTTGATGGAAGATATTTTTGGGATTTGTTTGTGGGTTTGTTTGTTTGTTTGACCGAAACGTATTCCTTAACAAACGACCGAAGATGAAAATGAGGTAAAAAACCTATTGGTTGTAACTCGCAGGGTGGATTTAGGAGTAGAAACTTCATAGTCCCTGGGATTTCAAATGGGTAGATAGCACCAATGTTGGAAACCACTATCACAAGCCATAAAATCCACAAAACCCAATCATAAAAATGGGAAAAAATCAATCGTCTCTTAAATCTGTTGAATTGTTGTCTTACCGCGGAGCTTCTGTTGTAATCTTATAACCGGATATTCCTCTGCAATGACTTGTGTGTCTCTCTGTTCCAACAGCAAGTCTGAAAGTATTGGCGTGCAATCCAAAATCGTTTGTGGCAAGGAAACCATCGGATCTAAAGTTGAATGCTGTTTCAACTGATCTCTGCAACAGCGCCCGTGAAACATTCCTTCCTCCAACATCCTCATGATCCCACAATGTCCCTTCTCAATGATGCTCGTAACATCGTGTAGAGACACTCGTGGCGACGCCTGCTTGTCACCACAATGGGGTCACAAATTCCATTTTCCTTTAAAATAATTGGCTGTCTCCTTGATGATTTAGGTGTTGAGGTTTCTTCCATAATTAAATTGTGCAGGAGAAATTATCCAAATGTTTGTGTGGTCTATTAGTTTGAACGAAAGCCCATGATATTCTTCAACTATCCCAAAGATGGCGAAACTCAACTTTCAGATGTCTCGTGTCGAAACCAATACCACGGTCTCGTACCAGATTCGATCCCAGTCTGCGATAAATGTCCTCCCCTAGGTGTTAACAATGATGTGTTTGGTGTGTGATGTATTTCTGATTTTAAACAATTCGTTTTTGTAAAAAACTTTGAATTGATTTCTTTAAAATAATCTTTAAAAAACTAATAAATACACAATTTTGTTAAATGACGGTCGCCAATATATTTAGTGGACTAATGAAGTGTAAACCTGATGAATCATCTCATGTTCCTCTTCTTTAATCGCCTGCACACCAGTGGTGGGAAAACATTCACTCTGGAATAAGCCATCTTAATCAAATGGTTAAAACATCAAAAAATGCTGTTCGTACTTGGTGTCGTTTACAATTAAAGTTTGATCAGATGAAAGTCCGTTCATTCCCCGAATTGCACTTTCATCCCCAGGTTTTCCTTTTTTACCTCCGCCGCGAGATGCGAAGGGTTTGTTTTCAGGCCCTGTCTGTCTATTTGTTTGTTTGTGTGCAGGATATCTCAAAATCCGGATCCGGATCCGGCTATGAGAAATTTAAAGTTATTTTTTTTCTTCATCATTTAGAGTATGGCCAAAAACTATTTAGATATATATATATATATATATACCAATTTTAAAAATTTTTATATAATGTTTTAAGAGAAAAACCTACCATTTTAGGTCATGTCTCTAACTTTGAGTCGAAGACCTTGATTCCTGTTTGAAGTATGAAAAAAACCACTCTGGAGATTTTTGAAGCCATGTGGAAAAAAGTTTTGTGGTGTGACGAAACCAAAGACAGAATTTTTGGCGAATGCAAAATGTTATGTTTACCGGCAAACCCAACACAGCACTTCACCAAAATAAACCATTCCCTACTGTGAAAGATGGTGGTAGCATCATGTTATGGGATTGCTCTCATCAGCAGGACTGGGCACTTGTCAGGATATAAGGAAAAATGGATGGAGGAAAAACACTCGAAAAATCCTGCTGCCCTCTAAAGAAAGCTGAAACTGGATGGTAAGTTTCACCTTTCAAGCATAACAACGACCCGAAGCACACAACCAAAATTACAACTGAGTGGCTAGGAACAAAAAAAGATAAATGTCCTTGAGCGCCCAATCAGAGCCCTGACCTAAATCCATCGAAAATCTGGGCAAACTTAAAATGGCTGTCCATTTCAACGCTCCCACGCAACTTGACTAAGCTTGAACAGTTTTGTCCAGAAGAATGGGCAAATTATTGGCCCAATCAAGTGTGCAAAGTTGGTGGAGACCGATCCCAACAGACTCCCAGCTCAACTACTGTCAAAGGTGCCTTCCACCAGGTATAACTCACCGGGGGTGGATACTTATCAAACAAGATATTCTAGTTCTTGTTTTTTAAGTAATTTTCTGAAATTGTAATAATTTGTTTTTTCACTTGAAGTTGTGGTAACGACGTGAAATAAAGGTGGGAAGTCTGATTTGATGTAATTTAATTCCAGGCTATAAGGCAACAAAAGGAGAAAAAATTTTGAAAGGGGGTGAGACTTCGTAAGACACTGTTGTAGCGTGATACCTCAAAAAGTTGTAGACGGATTCAGACGAAAACTTGGTGGACCTCGGTGGGTGACAGGACGAATTGATTCAATTTGGTGAGATCTGAATCCGGATGCGGATCCAATTATTTTTTGAAATTTAAGTGATTCTTCACCATTGAGAGATGGAGCCAAAACGATTTTCGATATTCGAAGTATTCTTGGCCCCAATATGGTTTCTGGATCAGGCATTTGCGTGAGATAGAGCTCTACTGAGGTGCCCTTCTAGTGTTGCTGTGTTCAGTTCGTGCGAAAGTTGTGCGTCCCTCGGTCTCTTCCTCGTCCTTCCTTTTGATCCGAATCCTACCGAGGGTCATCATTCCTCAAAGGTCTCTCCACTTGTTGGTTGTCCATCCCCTGCCCCCCTCTTTTCCAGCATCGTTGAATTCAGTGGACCTGAAATATTAAATCCTCTTCAAATTCCAAGTTAATCGGAAAAATTGAGGATTTTAGAAATTTGGTCTGTGTTCACCTTGGCGTTATGTTGACCTCAAAAATAATATGTGGTTGAATCGGTGGACCTGAGAGTAAATGCTCGTCAAATTTCCAAGCCCAACAAATGAAAAATTGACAATTTTAAAACTGGCCGATGTTGACCCTTGAGTCTATTAAATTGACCTTCCAAAATAAAGAGGTGTTGAATTCAGTGACCTGATCTGTTAAATTCCTCTTCCAAATTTCAAGTCAATCAAATGTTTGCATTGAAAAATTTAGAAAGCTGCCTTATGTACTTTTGGCCCTTTGTTGGACCTGAACATGGTTGGCGGTGTTTGAATTCACAGTTGACCTTGATATGCAAATATTGAAGTCAACGGTATTGAAAATTGAGGAGTTTTGAAATTTGAAAAAGTTCTTGACCTTTAACCTATGATGATGACCTATTTACCTCAAAAAAATCGCTTTCTTTTGGACCACCAACTCCACATTTGGTTTCGTGAAGATTGGTTTGAAATTGTGACCCGTACGGGTGTTTCAAGCGTAGCAGACAACAAAACAATCAGACCCAATGCAAGATTCCTCTCCTCTGGTGAAGGTAACAAGTTATGGAAAACCAGCCCAAGCATTGAAAAAGAGACCGTTTTGGTTATTTTAAACAGATTAGTGGAGTCCTATTTTTCATTCATCTATCTATAATTCCAGCAATCGCTGTTGATTGTCTGTGTGATCTGTAGTCTGTATGTTGTGTCTGTTATGTCTGTTGTGTGTCCGTGTATGTGTGTATGTTCTGTGTGTCTGTATGTTCTGATGGTTCTGTTATGTGTGTCTGGACCGCCGTTTCCGACAACCACTGGTCCGATCTAATTGAAACTTGCCGCTAATCGCTGGGGACCCACGGACATGGCCTTTATAAGGCTTTGATATTAATCGTACGACGCGTCCCAATTACGGCCATTTATCTGTCAACAATGACAGGACACGAGATGCTATGACATCACGAATGATGTCACAATTGCTTCCTCTTTTTTTTATATGATGTCACAATTGACGCTGGACCTGAGTATGTGCCTGTTCCAAAGTTTTGATATCGGTTCGTCTTCATCCGTTTCAGCTGCTTCCAAGTGTTTCCCAAGGTTTGTGGAACGTTTTTCCCAAAGGTTTTGATTAATTGTTGAAATTATAATATAATCCCAAGGTTTGAATTTTCCCAAGGGAAACAGCTGTTTCCCAAGGGTCTTGAAAGCTGTTTTTTTCCCAAAGTGTGTGAATTAATTGTTCAAAATTAGTAATTAAATCCCAAGGTATTGAATTTTCCCAGGGAACGCTTTTTGAAATATTGAATTTTTTTTTGGCATGTACGCCACACACGAACGGGCAGCACGCACATTACGGGTCTGTGTTTGTGTCTGTCTGCGACCGCTGTTTCTCGACAACCACTGGTCCGATCTAATTGAAATGCCATTTACTGTATATTCTGGGACCTGAATATGCGCCTTTTCAAGTTTAGATATTAAATCGACAAAAAAAGTGGGGCCCAAGTTACGGCCATGTTATTTGCCAACCAATGACAGACACGGGCCTATGACCGTTCACGAAATGGACGTCACAATCCTTTTTTTTTGCCACCGTTGACGCCCAATTTTCTTCTTCTTCGTTTCATATGACGTCAAAGTTGACACTGGGGAACCTGAGTATGTGCCTTTCAAGGTTTGATTACCGTTCTTCTTCATCCGTTTCAGCTGGTCCCAAGTTATGGCCATTTATGATACGGTTGGTCCATCTCATGTGAAACAATGCCCCAATCCAGTCTCGTTTACGAGAGCGAAGGAACGAAGCTGCACCCTCTGCCATCGGGCCCGCTACTAGTTCATGAATAATTGCACAATTTTTCACCACGAGAGGAGGACCAGTAGAAATTTAACTTAACAACAGCTCAACACTTTCCAGTCAAAACAGATCTACTTGCTGCAATATGCAACACCTGGATCGCGTTGTTCTTATCACTGGGCGTGGTTTTTTAGCCCGAAAACAACCAAAACTTCCATACTTTCCGTCCTGTGGCAATAATTTCCTTGGAAAAGGAAGATTGGACGTTTTCCGGGGGTTGGATCCACAACAGCGAAGCACGCCAACCTGGAAGCAGTCAAACACGGTTCCTTACTGGCGTCTTCCCACGGATTTTCCTTAGTATGAACCCTGTGTTACCACCCCGCTAGCTTCCGCTAATTAACAAGGCATATTCAAGCTGGCCATTGCTGCCCGATGGCTGGCCTTTAGGCCTGATCGACGCAGCAGGAGGAAGGAGGAGGACAGCAGCAGGAGAGGAGGAGGAGGAGCAGCAGCAGGAGGAGGAGAGGAGGAAGCAGCAGGAGGAGAGAGAGGAGGAGGAGGAGCAAGCAGGAGGAGAGGAGAGGAGCAGCAGCCACAGGAGGAGGAGCAGAGGAGAGCAGCCAAGCCAGCACGAGGCAGGAGGAGGAGAGCAGCAGGAGGAGGAGGAGGAGGGCAGCAAGAGGAGAGGAGGAGCAGCCACCAGCAGGAGAGAGAGGAGAGGCAGCAGCAGGCAAGGAGGAGGAGAGGAGGAGCCAGCAGCATTGAGGAGAGAGGAAGAGAGGAGGAGGAGCAGAGAGGAGGAGGAGAGAGGAGGAGCCAGCACAGGAGGAGGAGGAGAGGGCAGCAGCAGCAGAGGAGGAAGCAGGAGGAGGACAGCAGGCAAGGAGGAGGAGGAGGAGGAGGAGCAGCAGAGAGAGGAAGGAGGAGAGGCAGCAGCAGGAGAGGAGGAAGCACAGCAGGATGAGGAGGAGCAGCAGGAGGAGGAGTGAGGAGAGGAGCAGCAGCAGAGAGGAGAGGAGGAGAGGAGCAAGCAGCAGCAGCAGTGAGGAGGAGGAGGAGGAGAGCAGCAGCAGCCAGCAGGAGGAGGAGGAGAGAGCAGCAGCGAGGAGGAGGAGGAGGAAGAAGCAGCAGCCAGAAGAGAGAGGAGGATGAGGAGGCAGCAGCAGTGAGGAGGAGAGAGGAGGAGCAGCAGCAGAGAGGAGGAAGAGGAGGAGCAGGCAGGAGGAGGAGAGGAGAGGAGGAGCAGCAGGAGGAGGAGTAGGCAGACAGGAGGAGGAGGAGAGGAGCAGCAGCAGGAGAGGAGGAGGAGGAAGCAGCAGGAGGAGGAGAGAGGAGAGGAGGAGCAGCGCAGGCAGAGAGAGGAGGACAGGCAGCAGGAGGCCAGAGGAGGAAGCAGCAGCCATTGGGAATACCATATCGGATTCTATTGTCGCCTTCGTGGTTTTCTGGTCCCTGTTTGTGTTGATTATAACATTGGTTGTATTTAACTCCCACACGTTTTGTACCCGACGCTTCATTCTCTTTTCCCACGCGAGAACAATGGCTCACCGGATGCGTCTTCTGTCAAGGCCTCCCTCCAAGATATTCGCGATTCTCGTGGAACGCTTCAGTCATGCCAACGAACATCAGAAGAAGACCGGTCGAGAGAGGGGGAGAGGGAGGTTGGTTTGAAGTGAAAATGGAGTCATCGAAATCCACCACCACCACCACCACCACACCACCCCCACCACACCCACCACCACCACCACCACCCCCACCCACCACCACCACCAACCACCCCCCCACCACCAACCACCACCACCCCCCCAACCACCCACACCCACCACCACCAACCCCCCCCTCATTTCAACTATTGGAGAAAGAAAGTGATTTTTTTCTGGTTTTGATGAGAAAAACAACAGATAGCGAAGAAGTAATTAATGGGCAAAATGAATTGTAATTTTCGTGTGCATACTTTATTTAGTTATTTTGAGAAGGGGGGGATCACAACGATGTGGTGTTTAGATAGAAGAAAAAGCTCGGAGGAAGAATGTGAGCAAGACCAGTAGAGATTGGCCTGTCACATTGAGACCTGAGCCTTGACAGACAAACACGAATAGTGTGATAACAGAGTCAACGTAGCCATGGATACACGCAGGGAAGGATACAAACAAACAAACAAACAAACAATGCTTTGCTAGTAATCACATAAAACATGTGGAAAAATGACAGACTCAGACTGGGAATCCAAAGCCACATCCTCAGAAAACCATACCAAGCTCTTGCCATCTGGGAAACCCACTGGTTAAGCACCGCAATTCTCTATGTATTAACTATATATAATATTATATATAATAATATATATATATATTAAATATATATATATGTGTGTGTGCTTCCACTCCTCTTTCCCCCAACTGCTTCCAGGGCACTCAATGCAACCCATTGGAGCAGTTCGGCCTGCTCTCAGGAGCTTTGTAGGTCACCAGTTTCCGCAGTGCAAGGACGAGATATTCAAGCACACGACCTCAAAAGTATAAAGTAAGCAACCTGCCTTTACGGTGACCTTCATTACTCTTTAATTATTCTAAAGTAATGTATAATGTCACTCAGTATCATTTTGGCACTCAGGAACACTCGGTATCATTTTGGCATCAGAACACTCGGTTCATCTTTGGCTAGGAAACACTCAGGTATCATTTTGCAGCAGAACACTCGGTATCATTTGGCAGTCAGGAACACTCATTATCATTTGGCAGTCAGAGAACCACTCGCGGTTATCATTTTGGCAGTCAGGAAACACTCAGTATCATTTTGGCAATTCGAACACTCCGGTAATCATTTTGGCATTCAGGAAACCACCAGGTATCATCTTTGGCATTCAGGAACACTCGGTATCATTTTGGCAGATTCAGGAACACTCGCGTACATTTTGCATTTCATGGAACACTCGTAGCATATTTGGCAGTCAGGAACACTCGGTATCATGTTAGGCAGGTCAGGAACACTCGGTATTCATTTTGGCAGTCAGGAAACACTCGGTATTCATTTTGGCAGTCAGGAACACTCGGTCATCATTTTGGCCAGATCAGAAACACTCGGTATCATTTTGCAGTCAGAACACTCTATTGGTATCATTTGGCATTCAGGAAACACTCGGTATCATTTTGGCATTCAGGAACACTCGTATCATTTTGGCAGTCAGGAACACTCGGTATCATTTTGGCATTTCAGGAAACCACTCGCGTATCATTTTGCAGTCAGGAACACTCGTATCATTTTAGGCATCAGCAACCACTCGGTATCTTTGGCAGTCAGGACACTCGGTACATTTGGCAGTCAGGAACACTCCGTATCATTTTGGCCAGTCAGGAACACGCGTATCATTTTGCAGTCAGAACACTCGGTATCATTTTTGCATTCTAGAACACTGGTATCATTTGGCATCAGGAACACTCAGATATCATTTTGCATTCAGCAGAACACTCGTCATCAGTTTCGGCAATTCACGGAACACGTGTATCATTTTGGCCATTTCAGGAAACCATGTATCATTTATGGCGATTCAGGAACATGTATCATTTTGCGCATTCAGGAACACTCAGTATCATTTGGCAGTCAGGAACACTCGTATCATTTTGGCATTCAGAACACTATCATTTGGCATTCAGGAAACACTGTATGCCATTCTGGCATTCAGAACACTCGGTATCATCTTTGGGCACAGTCAGGAACACTCGGTATCATTTTGGCATCAGAACACTCGGTATCATTGTGGCCATCAAGGAACACTCGTATCATTTTGGCATTCAGAACACTCGGTATCATTGCATCAGAAACACCAGGTATCATTTGCATTCAGAACACATCGTTCGATTTTGCATTCAGGAACAACTCGCGTATCATATTGGCCAGTCAGGAACACTCAGTATCATCTTGGCAGTCAAGGAACACTCGGATATGCTTTATGGCAGTCAGGAACCACTCGGTATCATTTTGCATCAGGAAGCGTGGTTATATGTTCTTGAAGAAATCCACAGATGTCGTCTGTTTTGTTTGTCAGCAGTTTGAAGAGAATCGCCCAACTTTCTCCTCCATCGACATGCACTCTCCAGCAAAGTACTGCAACCTTGCTCACTGCAAAGCGCCTTCATGTCTCTCCAAACTCTCCCCACTCCTCCCCCACTCTTCCCCACTCTCCACCAACTCTCCCACTCTCCCTCCTCTCATTAAGGACCTGACAGTTTATATGCAATTTGCCAGGTACGATGGCGTAGGGTTTTTAATGCTCCCACCGGGTTTATAATAGAAACCTGGCGGTTTGTTAGTCAGGGCCACATCAGATCTGTGACTGGCTACAGTATCATGTAAACCTGTACTAACCTGTTCCATGGTCGGTTGTCGGCGACGAAAACCGTCTCCCCCACCAGGCCTTTTGTGAGCGAGGGTGTTTGAAATTGACACCCAAGCAGGATTAAAAACAAAAAACCTGTCAAAGGCGGAGAGCTCCTTGTGGGCAACGGCCATCATTATATCTAGTGCCAACTGTCTGCGACGTACCTCCGCAGTGGAGTTACTCTTATGAGGAGGTGGTGGCAGGATTTGTACTCCAGCCACCCGTAAACCCTTTATTCTGCAAAACATTCTCGAAGCAGAAAAAAAATCTGAAAACCCACTCCGTTGGGAAGTACCTCCTGTGCAGCTCCCTTCGCAGGGCAGCTCACCCGATGAACAGGATTGGGGCAAAACCTTCGCGGACCCCCAATCTTTGAATTGATAGGGAAATCACGGCGGTAACATACCGGGCAGATGCGGGGACAGTGCGCCAGAGTGGTGACTGAAGGTGACATCCACCAGACGGCGGTCCTTGGGTGCAGTGCTGGAATGTCCTACCCTAGAGGAGGATGATCAACCTGTCTGTTATCAGCGTGACTCAAGCGTCTTGGACATCGTATTGCGAGATCTCTCGAGTTCAGAGACGGATTGGGCGAGATCATGGGTGGTAACCGACTATGGCTCTGGTTGCTGCTGAGGTCCAATGCAGCCAAGGAGTTCTGTGTCTGGGTCAATAAGCTGACTCCAATATTAATTGAGGTACGGTCAAACAAGCGTATTATGAGACAAGGATCGTCACTCTTGGTGTGTCATTTCCTGTCTCTGTTATAGCTCCGACTGAGGCGAGTGACTCACCGTGAGTGCATCATACCCGCTCTTCGAGTCTGTGTTTATAGTGCCCCAGACGAATACACTTCTAGTCGGGGATTCGAATGCATCGACTGCGAACTGATGGAGATGCGTTATGAGAAGGTGGTTGATCCCCATGTTCTGGAACTGATGAACAGAAATAGCACTAAGTCCTTATTTGCAGGTCTTGGACTTGGGTGGCTCGGTTCATGCTTCAGACCCACAACCATCGCTGAACTTGGTTCAATGTGGCCGGTGGCAAAAGGAATGACCATTGTTCATGGGATGGGCTGGCAGGATGATCCAAACTTGCAGTCGCGGAGTGCTCAGTTCCTTAAAGCTAAGTCACATTTGCTCACAGGCATAGGATAATGGCGGCCGACCCCCCCCTGAATGACAGAAACGTGCGCGGCCGCAGATCGAGCTGTGGCTCAGAGGTGGCCCTATCCACTGTATGGCATCTTTTAACCAGGCTGTGGGTCGCCGCTGGAATTTAAGGCGCGGAGGTTTAACTGTTTTCAATTTCTAGGTTGGCCTAGCAACGGACAGGGCCGTAGCCCTGACGTAGATTTGTCACGGCGACGTACGAGCGGCGTACGGGTGGACTGCGTTATTCGTCGGCTGCCAGTAGCTCTTTATCAATGAAAAATGATTTCCACACCCCAAAAAAATTACGGCGGCACTATTACACGGTTGCCGACGGTAGTCTAAGGCGTCCTGTGTCAACGTACGTGCGCTTGCGGTCTGTTTGCTCTCCGGCCAACGCAGCATCGGACGCACGGTTCCCCTAGCCCCATGCGTCCTACGTACGGCGCCTGGCAGTCTGCGTCGACCGCGTCCACCGTGCAGCTACCGCTAAGATCGGATATAGGTGTTGCGCTTATACCACGAAACTGGTATATCATATATATTATAGTCTATAGTATATCAGTATATATAACTATATCCAACTGGTATATTTTTATTCAGTAAAAAAAGAACTGGTATATATACCACTCGTTACCGTCCGTTCGCCGCACGTTCGCCTTAGGGGCCTTGCGGCGGCCTTGAGCTACCTTGAAAAATTATATGCCGCCACAGGGATGCCCTAAGGCACGTGGCGACATCAAATCAAAGACCGTACGGCAACCCCACGTTTCGTCTCACAATTTCTAAATACCCCGTGCGGCTACACCGAAAAATAAACAACATTGTGACAGTGAAATACTGCGGCCGCCATAATGCTAGTGCCGAGATTTTGTAGACCCTACGGCCACCGTGCCAAATGTGACCTTAGGCCGAAGTGACACACGGCTTTCGTAGCAACTCTTAGTTGCACCTCAAATCAAGAGAAATGTACCTTCCCAGCTTAGGCTTGCATGTTGGCCAACTTAAGGATGAGAGGAGCTGAGGAGAGTTTGCGAACAAAAGCTGTAGGAGATTTGGGGTTCTGGGTGCTTTGGGAACCTGAATTTTTGGAGTGCCTTCAATGACCACCTTCTTTTGAGTTGCCAGTGGCATGGATAGAATCACCGTCGGGCAAAGAAGAATTTGCTCTCGGGACACTGGATACCACTGACCAGACAGTTTGCAGGGCCATGGCTGAATGACACACTGAGCTGTTCAGGAAGCTGAGGCATAAACGGTACGTGCGCTAAGGTGGACAAGGAGCCATGGCGAAATCTGTGAGGGATAGAGCATCACCCGTAGTCAGGTGATTCTCGTCCTGCTTACAGGGAATTCGCGCATGCGTTCCTCCAAAGCCCATCCTCGAGCGCACTGCCAGTTAGAGCAGAGAGTGGTAGACTCTTACAGAGGAGTCCGAATGTAAGGCCCGCTGCCGGTTACCTTTGAGTGGTTGTACTGGGCTATCCACCAGCTTTGAGTGGATCGTCAGGGTGTTACCAATCCCTGTTGCGGGCCTGCAACAACTGGTTCACCTTCGCTTGTGGAAAACACAGCTGCGTGAACGCGTTTTGAATGGGGTTAAAGCTCAGGGCATCTGTGCATCATCGCTTGAAACTTTTCCAAGTCGTGGAAATGTTTTTCTGCACTTGTGTCATGCATGCAGTTCTCGCTCTCCTGAACACGCATCATCACCAACTGACTGGAAGCAGGGCCTTGTGTCCCTCTCTGGAAAAAGGGAATGGTGATCGCCAAGACTGCAACAACTACCGAGGGTGACGCTGTCTTCAGTGCTGGGCACGGTCTTTCTCGGATAATTATCACGGTCCCACCATCTGCTTCGAGCCACCAGCGACCAGAACATCAGCTTACACCAAAGAGTCAACAATGCTGAATGAGGAGTCTGAGCCGCTGGATTCACGCGTTTCCTCGCGGTCAAAATCTAAGATCTGTACCTGTTTGTGACCGAGAGATGTTAAGTAACAGAGATTCACTTACCTTGGCAGTGTTTCTGTCTCGCTGCTACTGAACCAGGTCAATAGACGCTGAGGTCGCCTGGGAGTCATGGATCGACTGATATGGGTGTGGCGTGCCGTACCTTGCGGACAGGACGAAAGTCATTGATCTTCAGGTCATTGTGCTTCCAAGTTTGCTCTATGGATGGAGACTTGACTCTCCAGTCTGAGACGGAGATCTAATTCCTTGTTACCAGTCTCTCAGAGAATCCTGGCTACGCTGGTCGATCTTGTCCAACGAGCGGTTGCTGAGAGGACTCAAATAGATTATTTACTAGCATCGTCTGTGAGCGTCAGCTGCGGCTGTTTGACATGTGGACTCGTTTTCCTGACGCTATCCTTGCTCAACCAGATTCTCTCAGCGAGGGAGTCTCGTGAGTGAGAGGGCCAATGGACGACCACGTGCCTCGTGGTTGCGGCGGTTGCAGCGGCTCAGACTCCTCATTCAGCACCATTGTTGACCTCTTTGGTGTAAAGCCTGACTGTTCTGGTCGCTGGTGCTCAAGCAGATGGTGGCGAACCGTCAATAATTATCCGAGCAAAGACCTTGCCCAGCACTGAAAGCAGCGTCACCCCTCGGTAGTTGTTGCAGTCTTGG
>CM068964.1:97651674-97667567 GCA_035128595.1 Eptatretus atami | reverse complement strand
ATGTCAAAAAAAAAAACAAGCAAATTACAACTGACAAACTTCTCGAGTTTGCACCTTACTGCAAAGTCTGTTTTGAGGTTAATCACCGAATGCCAAAAAAATAAATAAATAAATAAATAAATCAAACTAACATACAACAAATGTAGACATACCGATCCTCGCAGGAACAGCACAACACATCCAACACCAAAGCGTCCTCCGAGGGTCTTCACTGCAGAGAGAAACAATAGGCTTTCTTGTCTGTAGTCCTGCATTGGGGTCGTGATTGGAGTATCAGCGGCAAGTGCCGGCCTAAATGTAACAAAAGATAATCCATCAAGTCCAACCATTGTTTAAATGGCTCATGGATATGCAGGTATGCAGCAATAACAATCATTTGTAGACTACCTGAGTTGGCAATTGTCACAGCAGTGAGAGGTACCGCAGAGGCCAGCAGTGACCTCCTTTAGTTGTGGCTCCTCAAAGTAAAACAGGAGTAGTCTAACAACAAAAGAAAGAGATGCAGCACATCATTAAGTATAATCAGATGGATAGCATCTCAAAAGATTGTCAAACACTTGAAATACTGTACGTCTTTCAATCCTGACAAATCTCACACTGTCATTATCTCTCTCCGAAAGGAAATTCTGGCAACTGCCACCCCCCACTCTACTTTTATTTCTCTTGAGGAAGTTCAATCATTCAAACTCCTGGGTCTTGAGAAGAGGTTTCTTAGTTTCAGGACCAGGTGAAGGTTTTGCCAGTTTTTCCTCTTCTTTTTCTCTGTAGCCCTTCACGTTTTGTAGCTCTCAGCCTTGTTTAGGGTAAATTTTAATTTAAAAAAACAAAAATCAGCTATGATATTTTTTGGGCAAACCACATTTCAAAGTTGGCATCCAAAACCAGCCAATGACTGGGTATCCTCCATCATACAAAGCCTTTCCTTTGCACACCTGTACTCCTATCGACCTACAACACCTTAATCCGCAGCTTGATGGAGTACTGCTCTCCCCTCTGTGCTGACTCCCTGCCTCACACCTTGCTCAGTTTGACACCATGGAAACCAAGGCCTTCAAGATTATTGGAATCTCCTGCGACAAAGCTGAATCTCGGGGCCTATCACAACACCATCGCAGACAGGTAGGTGGTCTCTGTCTTCCACCGCCTCCTTTCTGGTCTTGCACCCCTGCTCTTTCTGTGCTGTGTCCCCCAAGTTTCTGCATGGCACAAACAGTCCACCATCAACCCCCCTTCTGGTTAAACTACCTAAATCAAGGATCACTGCTCACCTCTACTCATTCTTTCCTCTTTTTTTCCTGCCTGTGGAACCACCTTCCATACTCTGCAATCCCATTTTTCCCTCCAGGTCTTCAAAATAGCTGTTCACCACCATCTCAGATCGCCCCGAATCCAAAACCACGATCAAATCTACTCTCATTACCCCCCCCCCCCCCCAACCACCCCCAAACACCCACCCAACCCAATCCCTTTCCTTCCAAATTTAGTTTTCCCTCCTGAGAGTTTCCTTCTGTATTCATATTATCCACCATATGCATCCTCTCGTGCCACTCATTCCTCCCCACAACCATTGTTTGTCCAAGTCTGCCTCTAAATTTGCCTTCAACCCTGCTGTTGGTGTTCATTTGTCCTGTTGTGTCCTGATCCATTTAGTGTACTAATTCTAGCTCTTCCACAAGTCTCGACTATGGATAACAAAAAAAAAAAAAAGAGTTCATGGAACACGATACCCACATGCAGTGTTCAAGCATATAAAGGAGGGTCTCGTCAGTTTCAGGATTACATTCTTGAAAATACCTGTGAACCGCAAATCCACAAACTTTGGGGACAATGGGGAAAATAAGGTTGGGAACTTGAACTTTAAAATATGTCCAAACTGTACCCTTAATTGACATGTTTGTGCATTGTTTTTATATTTATTTTCATGAATAAAAGAGTTAAGAAAATGAAATAAAGTGTACTATTTGCCTGTATTAAGAACAAACTAAAGTTTTTCTTGAGTTATTAAGATCATGAAACTTACCTTTAATTATGAATATGATGATAAACTTGATACAACAAGTAAAAAAGACCTAAAATGTCATCGCCCCCATTGTTTTAGTAATTTTACTGTCTTGAGTTAAAGGGCTAGCCCATATTTATGTACAACTAAAATGGCAACCAGTCTACCAGTCGGCCATCTTTGATCAGATCACAAAATAAAGTGAGGAGCACATGTATGCCATCATGTACTGTGCTTGTGCCAAGATTGAACAAAATCAAACCATGCATGTCTAAGAAATGGTTGGGGACACATTTAAGTAACAAAATGGCCACCAGTCAGCCATCTTGGATCTGATCCCAAAAATAAATGACGTGCTTATATGTAAGCCATCATTCATTATCTGTGTGCCAAGTTTGAACAATATCGGTAAACAAATGACGTGCTTATATGTAAGCCATCATTCATTATCTGTGTGCCAAGTTTGAACAATATCGGTAAATGCATGTCCGATAAACTGATAAGACGGACATGCACCAATTGCTTAACCCCACTTTTCGCTTCGCATGGGCGAGGTAATAAATAAATAAATAAAAACTTGGACAAATAGTTAACCGAATATCAATATATTTTTTTAAGGTGCAACCTCATTTCCCACCACCCTACCGCTCCACGTAAACTTTTGTGAAAGCGCTGCATTGGCTCCCACTTTAGCAAAAGTCAAGTATCCATACAGCCAATTATGTCACGTATAGGTACAGCATGAAGCTAAATTACCTGAAAGAAGATTAGACATGCTGATAATTTTTGCCACAAATCCTATATCAGCAATGGTTGGTGGCACATAGTTTCAAACAAGATGTTAGGACTGCCTGCCTCCCCAGATATATCTTGGATTTTCAACACTGTCTGGAATCCTAATTTGCTTGCCAAACTCGCTGCCTGTGGCATACAAGGCCGCCTTCATACCGGGATTTTTGAATTCATCCTCTTCAAGAGTTTATGTGATTCTATCAATGATGCTTCCAATGGAGGCTGGAGTGCCACAAAGCAGTGTATTGGGCCAAGTCTTGTTCCTCATAAACATAAACGACCTCTCTGGTACTTTGGAAAACTCTCTCTTCCTTTTGCAGACAGTAACTGTGTCATTATCTGCCGATGCAGAAATGATTAGATACAGGTTGGGTGTGTAACAATGACAAATTGATTCCATTTTGGTGAAGATCCAAATCCAGATCCAGATAGGAGAATTTTTTTAATTATTAAAGTGATTCTTCAACATTGAGCGATCGGACCAAAAACGATACATAGCATGAGATTCCAAAAATTTATTGGGCCTGATATGTTCTACTGGATTAGGCATTGCGTGGTAGAGGTATGCACTCTCTCGATGCATCCTTGTAGTTGTTAATGGCAAGCTCCACACGTCAAGTGAAACTGCCCCCCCTGGGGACACCAGAAGTATTCCCCACAAATGTGCGTTGAAGTAAGAACCACGAACGCAACCTGAAAACTACTGGTAGCAGTGGGTGTGTTGCGGGCTCAAGCAACTCAGGGGAGAACCAATGGCACACAATCACAATGTAAAAACGGCGAAGTCATTGCAAGACGAGTTCCAAAGTTGTCACAACCACAAGATGTTTTGAACTTTTGTTTGCAAAAATAACCTCACGGATAATATCCCCAACACATTTATTCCTCTCCACATCCTCTTCACCCTCCCTGTTTCTGTGGCCAATGGTGAGCGAAGCTTTTCCAAGCTAAAGATGATCAAAACATACATTAGCTCCTCAATGATGCAACAAATACCTGTTGGGCTGTCCACCTCCTCAACAGAACATGAAATTGCACAAAATATTCACCTGCAGGACCTTGTTTATACATTTGGTAAACTGAAAGCATGGAAAGTGAAATTCGAAATTCTAATGATCAACCTTGTTGCAGGAACACAATCAGTGTCAGATTCACTTTTTTATTGAACAAATATCGAATTCTAAATTCAGTTTTATTTATACCAATGCACAATGTGCACTTTCAAAAGTTAATTGTGTTTGGCGGAGGTGGGGGCATGGGGGGTTTGGAAAAGCTGAAAGTTTGCCAAGTCCTTGTAACAGCCATGGGAACAAGTTGAACAAGCTGTTACATTTCCATAATCAGTGATTGATTGTGAGTTTCCATTCATCATTTTGTTTCTGTTTTGTAGGCTGACCTGTGAATGTAATTTAGTTTGTAAATCGATGGTTTTGAGTTTTCCACATTCCCTCAGTGAACTTCACCAAATTTCTAAATAAACATGTGGCTCGATATTCTCCGAGTGATTTTCGCCGATTTTGTTGCACCATACATACGTTGCCTATAGCAGTCGGCCTTTTCACCAAAGAGGTCAACGATTGACCATATCCTTGCTCTTTGGGTCCTCACCAAATGCAGGGGAGAGTTTCAACAGGGACTGCTCGCAGCCTATGTTGATCTCCACAGTGTTCGATTCCGTGAATCAGGATGCCCTCTGGAGGATTATCGGTCTTCGTTGGGTGCTACCAAAACTGATTTCTCAACTATACTCTGGTATTGAGAGTGCTGTGAGATGTGGTGGTTCCATCTCTGACTTATTTCCAGGTGTTGTTGGAGTTTGTCAGGGGTGTGTACTGGCCCCCCCACACTTTTCAGCACTTGTCTGGACTGGATTCTGGGGAGGATGTTGGAGAGATCAAGCTGTGGTGCATTGTTTGGGAATGTTAAGATCTCTGACCTTGATTTCACAGATGAGATGCTGGAAAGTCATCTTTGTGAGATGCTGGATATCCTTATGGGGGCCCTCCAGGCACTGAATGAGGAGTAGGAGCTGCTGGGATTATAGATTTCCTGGGTCAAAACTAAGATCCAGAGTTTCAATGACATATTGGATGCTGTTATCTTGTCTGTTCCTGTTTGTGGTGATGATGTTGAGGTCATAAAGAGATTCACTTACCTTGGCAGTGATATTCATGTCCCCACATGTTGTGAGTCAGAGGTGTGGCACAATCAGTACCCACACAGGAGGATGAAAGCCCAAGTCTTCAGGTCCTTGGTGCTTCCAGTCTTGCTCGAAGGATGTCAAACTTGGACTCTGACCAAGGATCTGAGATGGAGACTTAACTCCTTCGGTACTAGGTTTATTTGGAGAATCCTTGGTTATCGCTGGTCAGACTGTGTCCAATGAGCGTTTGCTTAGAGAGAATCAGATAAGAATTGTTACCTGTATAGTCCATGAGCATCAGCTGTATGGACATATGGCTCGTTTTCCTGACGCTGATCCTGCTCACCAGATTCTCTCAGCGAGGGAGCCATGTGTGTGGAGGAGGCTAATGGGCCGACCATGTGCCTCGTAGTTGCAGCAGGTTGATCAGCATCTCAAGGAGATGGGGATGGGCCAGACATCTGCCTGGGGGATTACCAGACGGAATCCCCTGGAGCACAAGCGGAAAGTGGACGCAGCGACGTGCTGCTCCCACACCTGAAATATGTACGTTGAGCGTGTGTAGTCACTGGTGAGACGACTCCTGAAAGCTGAAATGAAATGGTGTATACATCTGTACCTCACAAATAAGCCGATTTGACTCTGAAACACCACTGAAATGTGAGAAATTTGACAAATCACCATTACATCATCATTTTATGCCAATTTATATTGTTACGTCCTGGTTCAATTGACTAAAAATAGCTGCCGTCTAACCGCCCATGCTGGTGACAACAAACCAATGAGAAAGCCCAGGTGGTCTGCTATCTAGAGGTATAGTGTGGGTCTGTAGACCTGAACTGCATGTTGCAAACTTGACCGCCAAAGCTAGCTGCAGGCTGGGCATCCTCCCTTGTTGCAGGTCATTCCTTGATAAACGTAAACCACTCATCCCAGAAGGCCTTTGTCGTAGCTTGTTGAATTACTGCTCTCTCCTGTGAGCTGAGGTGACAGGATCATATTTTTTCTCTCGACAGAATTCTATGGAATCTAAAGCTTTATTAGCATCTTATATGATGAGACCGAAGTAGAAGACCTGTTGATTTCACATCACAGTCAAGTAGATGACTTCTTTGTTCTTTGCCACATCTCATGCGGCTGAGCTCCTTCTGCTTTCTCAGCTATCTGACCCTCCTCAGCACATCTGGGATTCAGGTGCATTTCCAGTAACCCTCACCTGGTTAAGCTCCCAAAATCCAGGCTTTCCACTTAACTCCACTTTGTTGGTCCCTTTTCTGTCATTTGTGGAACTGCCTTACTGAGACTGTTCAACCCCAACCTTCCTTCCAGAGCTTCAGGCAAACAGTGCACTGCCATCTAATGTCATTCCCCAACCTTACCTGCAATCCTTTCTACCCTCATTAATCCTCCAATAATGCAATGGCATTCATCCACTTAGCCCTCTTATTGCAGGTTATTATGTTTCCTTGCCTTCACTCTCTCCTCTTTTGTTTTTTGCTCAATCCCTTGCTTGTTGCATCCAACTGTAGCTCCAATGTCATAACATTGCCATATTACCCTTTTTCAGTCACTCTTTCATGAGCCACAATTGTGTACCCAACCACCCCCAAAATAAAATTAAAGTGAAGGGAGTGGAAACGGAGTTTTTCCGACATTTTGTTTTCCAAAACTTTGACATGGCGCTGAAGTAATCGCAAGACAGACTGCAAGAATGCATTTAAAAAATATGCCTGACCATTACTTTCAAAAGTGGGGGATTGCACGCTTCAGAAACAAAATTCACAAACAAATGTTCAAAAACAACATGTTTAACTTGCAAAAACAGAATGACCCCTCTTATGTACCTCCTTTGATAGATGAGAGGATAGCTCACAAGCATGCATGCATGTATGTACAGCCGTGGCGAAAAATAGGCACCCTTGCATTTTTTTTTCAAACGACTCAAATCTTTCTCGAAAAAAAGTTGACATTTACGAAATTATTTGGTCTCCACAATTCTGTATTTCACTGTTCATATTACGGAACATTTGTGTTTGATTCAGAACTTAATATATCCTTTTAAATCAGAAAAAAAAGAAATTAAAAAGAAGAAATGGCATTGACAAAATTATTGACACCCAAGATTTAATATTTGGTAGCATAGCCATGAATGAGCTTCATAGACCTCTCTATTGGTAGTTTGGCCCACTCTTCTTGTGAAAACTGCTCCAGTTCTCCCAGATTTGAAGGATACCTTCTCCTAACTGCTGTTTTCAGATCTCCCCACAGGTGTTCAATGGGATTTAGATTTGGAGTCATTGCTGGCCACTTCAGAACAGTCCAGCGTTTTGTCTTCAACCATTCCTGGGTGCTTTATGAAGTGTGTGTTTGGGGTCATTGTCCTGCCGGAAGACCCATGACTTTCAATGGAGACCCAGCTTTCTGACACTGGGTTGAACATTGTGCTCCAAAATGCCTTGGTAATCTCCTGATTTCATGATGCCATGCACACATTCAAGGCACCCAGTACCAGAGGCAGTACAGCAACCCCAAAACATCACTGAACCTCCTCCATGTTTGACTGTAGGGAAGGTGTTCTTTTCTTTGAAGGCTTCATTTTGTTTTCAGTAAACATAGAGATGATGTGCTTCACCAAAAAGCTCTAATTTGGACTCCTCTGTCCACAGGACATTCTCCCAGAAGGATTTTGGCTTGTTCGGGTGTGTTTTTGCAAGCTCCAGTTGGGCTTTTTCTCTCTCTCTCTCTCTCTCTCTCTCTCTCTCTCTCTCTCTCTCTCCTCAGCAGTGGCTTTCTGGGTCTCCTACCATAGAACCCCCTTTCATTGAGTTGGCAATGGATGGTGTGAGTTGAAACTGTTGTACCTTTTGTCTGAAGGTCAGCTTGAATGTGTTTGACAGTTCATCGAGGTGCTTTCTCCACCATTCAAACAATCCTTCGCTGCAATCTTCGATCAAGTTTTCTCCTGCAGCCACATCCAGGGAGGTTGGGTACAGTGCCATGGGCCTTAAACTTCCTGATAACATTGCGTACCTGGACACAGGAACATCAAGGTCTCTGGCGATGGACTTGTAGCCTTGAGATTGGCCATGCTTGGCTGCAATCTTGTGTCTGACCTCTTCAGACAATTCTCTGTTTTCTTTATTTTCTCCACCTCCCCGCCCCCCCGGCCCACCCTCAACCACCATTTCCTGCATTTATGTTGATTGAGACATTTGAGAAGTGGCCTTAATCAACTCTGGTATCAATATCTGTAGTGATCCTCACTTGGATTAATTCCTGGATAAGTACACCCAATTTATACCAACACATGCAACACATACCTCATCGAGCAGCTTACCTTCGCCGACAGGCTTTACTGATGAGGTATTTTTCCAACTCGTGAAGCATCTGCAACTTGTAGCTGTGATAAGTAGATTCCTGAGCTTGACTGATCAAATGTCTGCAAATGCGGAAAACAATATAATTGGAAATCAGTGCACTCAACAATCTGTACAGTAGAAAGAAAATGAAGAAATACAATAAGAGGAAAAAAATTAATTGGCGATTCATTACATATTTAGCTTGCATTGTATCTTCATCAAAACATTAACGCCACAAATTAGTGATGTTGAAGGGATCATGATACAGCTTGGAAATACAATTATTACATGGATGACAAGGACATTTGGAAACACAAGGTGCTGACATTTCGGCCTCATCCCCTTCATCGGAGAAAAAGAGAGACTGAAAATGGGAAGCACTTGATATCTGGGATCTCTATAATCAACCACTTCCTGTTACGCATCTCTTTTTTTTTTTGCAACAATGAAGGAAAATGCCAAAAAGTTGTTGCTGTGGCTGTATGTTTGGGGTCATTGTCCTTTTGGAATGTAAATCTTTGCCAGAGTCTCAGGTCTTTTGCACTCTGAAGCAGGTTTTCCTCAAGGATTTGTCTATATATGGCTCCATTCATTGTTCCTTCTATCCTTTCAAGTCCCCCATTCCCTACCACTGAAAAGCATCCACATAGCATGATGCTGCCACCACTATGCTTCACGGTAGGGATGGTGTTAGATGGATGATAAGCTGTGTTCAGTTTCCACCAGACGAAGCGCTTTGCATTTAGGCAAAAGACTTAAATTTTCGTCTCATCAGACCACAGAATATTTTGCATCATGCTCTCAGAGTCTTTCACATGCCTTTGTGCAAACTCCAGGCATGCTGTCATGTGACTTTTTCTCAGGAGTAGCTTCCATCTGTCCACTCTTCCATAAAGCTGAGATTTGTAAAGTGTTGCAGAGATTGTTGTCCTTTCAGCAGGTTCACCCATTTCAGCCAAGGTATTATGTAGTTCTGTTAAAGTGATCATTGGATTCTTGGTCACCTCCCTGACCAAGGTCATTCTTGCCAGGTTGCTCAGTTTGGTCAGAAGGCCAACTCTCAGAACAGTCTGGGTAGTTCCATATTCTTTGCATTTCCTAATGATGGAGCTCACTGTGCTCTTGAGAACTTTCAACACTCTCAAAACTGTTTTATACCTTTCCCCAGATCTATGCCTCCTCACAATTCTATATTGACCCTTACACTTCCTTACAATTCCGTAGAACCTTACAGTTCTACGGAAAGTTCCTTGGACTTCATGGTAGAGTTTCTGTTCTGACATGCACTGTCAACTGTGGGACCTTATATAGAAAGGTGTGTTTCTTTCTAAATCATGTCCAATCAATTGAATTGGCCACAGGTGGATTCCAATCAAGTTGTGGAGACATCTCAAGGATGATCAAAGGAAATTGGATGCACCTGAGCTCAATTTGGAGTGTTAGAAAAGGTGATGAATACTTATTGACGCAAGATAGTTCAGCTTTTCATTTTTAATTTATTTGTAAAAAATTCTAAAAACATGTTTTCACTTTGTCATTATGGGGTATTTTTTGAACATCAGCAATACAATTTCTTTAATGTAATCAATATTAATTTCAAGCTTTAACACAAGCAAAGTGTGACAAAAGTTCAGGGGTGTGAATACTTTCTTTAGGGATTGTATATCGATATACCTGGGTTTCATTGATTCGGTGAGAACTAATTGGTTATTCCCTCCATTCACAGGTGAAAGATGTGAATGGGTCTTTATTTTTCACTTAAATGTTGTTTGCTTTTGACATTTGCACATGGTACATGCTTGGATGGTGCATGTTTCTGTCTGCGCTGTCGCTGATTCGACAAGCGATGAAACCGGTCCGGTAGCTGAGGGGGTGTGTAGCATTGGTATTCTCATGTATGTACTATTTTTTAATGTCTTTACAGCTGTGGAGGAACTCTGGGAATGGTTTGAAACAGCAAAGGGCTTACCTTGTGTATCCTTTCATGATTGCTTTATGCAGCTTTCTTCAGCTGGAAGAGTATGGGAGGAGTCAATTTATTTATATAATCCAAGCCACTTGGGATCAATTGACGATGTGAGAGCTAATTCGTTATTCCCTCCATTCATAGGTGAGAGATGAGAGTGGGTCCCTGTTATACGTATATATATATATATATATATATATATATATATAATATATATATATATATATATATATATATATTATATTATATATACTCATAAATAGCAATGCGTACCAGTGTGTGTGTGTGTGTGTGTGTGTGTGTGTGTGTGTGTGTGTGTGTGTGTGTGTGAGTGGTCGTGTCGTATTGTATCTCCATATGCGGGTTGCAGAATGTGGAATGGAGTCTCCCAGGGCAGGCTCAAAGATCCACCTTCATTTCAATAAGGGGTCACGATTCATGGACCAAGCTGTAAAGTTTTCTGTTCTCAAAGTTTTATGCCGAGGGCTCTCTTCAGGATCGTTCCTGTACTGAGCCCCGGACAGCTTCCAATGTTATAATATATTTCCAGGGATGGATTTTTAGCTCACCTGTAAAGTAGTTCTCGGGAGCTTATGGGATGGCGTGTCGTCCACAAATACTTGCAACTTCTTCTCAGAAACTACACCTGCGATTTCAATGAAATTATACCACGAACTTACATCACGTGCTGAATTAAAAAAGGGTCTGAACAGTCTACAGAGGAGTTTACGGGGGGGGGGGTGGCGGTGAGTGCGTTTCCTCTGCAAAGAGATATTTGCTTCTTCTCCAAAACTACACATACAATTCCGATGAAACTTGACCACCATCTTCATCACCTGTGATGTACCAATTTTGTTCATGCATAGAAAAAAAAATTCCAAAGGTATTTATTTTTCTTCTCCTATATATATTTTTTTGGGTCATCCATGCCTACCAGTGGTTGCCTGGTTATCTTATCCAAACACGAACAGGTAAGCACTCAGGGGTATTGCCCGATGTTTAATATCTCTGTGAGGTTCTTTGTCATCATTCCTATAGGTCCAGCTATTACTGGACAAACTTCGGCATCTTCAGCTTCCAGGATCTTCTCATTCATTCTCTGAGGTCTTGGTGTTTGGTCATTTTCTTGATTTCTGCATCATTTAGTCCCAAAATCACTGGTATTTAACACCTCAATCAGCAATGCCTTTTTTCTTTATTGCTAACCCTAAGTATGATATCTGGTTGCAATGCTATGTCTTTGATGTTCACGCTCGATGGGATCATTAGGTCGGACGTGAGCTGTGGGTAATTCCATGTTTTCAGTGATTACTTTTGTTTCATGTTCCCACAAATTTTTGTGTGTGTTTGGTCATTAAGCATAACATATCATTCTCTTTACTTATTTATATACATATATATATATATATATATACAATATATGTTACGAATTGGAAACCTATCACACACAAATTCAGGTCCTATAGATTAGTTATATCGGTAAGTATGTGTTTTATAGATAGCTTCCTTTCCTTGTCTAATGGGTAAATAAATGTCCATGCGCTGCAATTATTTTTAGAGTTAGGATTCTTATTGGAAAATAAATCAGCAACGACAACAGAAACGACCGTTACAGTTCTGCGAAAAACAAAGACAACCCTCTGCTCCGGATTCTCCGTGGGCCGAGTGGGGGAGGGGTCGAGCCGGCGGGGGGGGGGGGGGGGCACAACAACAGAACGACCGTTAGAACAGTTCTGCAGAGAATGAGACAACCCTCTGCTCCGGGATTCTCCGCGGGCCGAGTGGGGGAGGGGTCGAGCCGGCGGAGGTGCATAAAAGGGAAGGCAGAAGCTGGTCGAGGTAGAAAGAGCGGAAGAGTGAAAAGCTAGAGAGGAAGGGGCATCTCCCGACCTAGACATCTCGTCTTGCTGGAGCACTCGTCTTGCTGGAGCGCTCGTCTCAGGGAGCTTGTCTGGCCTGTCGTGGTCGACGCCGTCCTTATCCTCCTCACCACGACGGAGAGCTCGAGCGACGCCAGTCCCCGCAGGAACCGCAAGGATCGCCCGCCGGTGTCCGGGTTCGGCTCGCCTCTCGCCGGACGACCAGCTTGAAGACCAACGAGGCGGACAGGTCCAAGATAGGTTTCAATAAAGACCATTTGTCCGGTCATTTGGGGTATTTGTGTGTGCACGTGTGTGTCTGGGCCCCGTCTTTAAGTAGTAAACTGTTAAGTGCCTTTGCTGTATATACTTGCATTTCTTACATTCGGTTTAGCTCTGCCTTTAAGTGCTTCCCTATTTTCCCCCCATTATTGTATAAATAAACCCCATTTGTTCAATGTTTCAGCTCGTTGGTGTCCATTCCTTCATTGGCTGAGCGTGCTGCTGTTGAAGAAATAGTAAAGCGGTTACGGCTGTAAAGGGGACATTTGGACCGACGGAACTTTGGTGACCGTCCGCTCGGGTCACAACGGTTCGAGTAGGCTAAGCGGCTCGTCCGTACGGGTACCGTCGAGGGTGTGAAGACTCGGTAGATCGCCACGTGTCTCTAGGTATTTTGAAAATTGGCGAATAACCCTGTACCATGTGGTGGAAATATTGACCCTTCACGGTCCGAAAGGGCCCGTACTCTTCGGACTTTCCGAAGAAGTACGATCTGAATTCCGGGCGATCGGTCGAGCGACTCTGCAGCTCCATCTCGCGTCGTCTCGCGGCCGACGTCCGGCCCCACAACAATATATATTGTTGTGGTTCCACAAAACCGCCTGCCTCTAAGGAAATGGCACCCACCATACAGTGATCCCCAAGAAGTTATTTCATTACTCTACGTGCACTTAGACCCTCCCCTCATGTCTTGTGGGTTAACGGGACGAAGTGCATTGTGTGAATCCTCTAGTTAGGTCTATTAACTATATCTCCTATTCTGATTTCTACTCCAACCCTTTCCTTTTATCCATGGTACAAAGCAAGCAAGCACACACACCATTCAATATGTGATGAAATATTAAGCACACCACGATGCCTCCCGTGGCTTGGAACCACCAAACTCCCTCCACCAAAAACACTACGCAACTCGCACACGCGCATCGCTTGCCACGATTTCATTTAAATCTGCATGCCAATTTCCAACCGGCATCTCACCTTGCTTCACACCTCGCTCACCAATCCTCACCACTTCGACCATAAACGCCACCCGCACACGGGAAAAATATTCCCACACTTTCTCGTACCTCTGCATCGCTACAATTCGCCACTATACAGAGGAGTGCTGCACGACTCAGACTGTCCTCGGACCGCGCGATGCGGGGCGAGCAACCGGCGTTAATAGCTCAACCGCATCTCGCAGGGGATGTCCCGGGTGAGCACACATAATTGATACGACTCTCGTACAGTCGCCGGACCACGGCAAGACAGGGCGGCGAGGAGGGGTCACGGGAAGGGCGATCTGGGAGCTTGGCACAGGGCCCGGGTGTCCATTTTGGCTCATGAGAGGGGGCCCGTGGGTGGCGGATGGGCACTGCTATTCGGCATTCAGACTGCACTCGGAGCACATTCATGGCGAGGGTGCCGGCTCATACCCTATGATGAGTCAGGAGCTCAAGGCTGTGTTGAGCCGGATGGGCGACTGAGAACGTTTCCTACCCCGGGAGCCTGGCAGGACGTTGCTATGGCCGCTGTGACCCAATAGAGAAGCAGAATTCAGGTCACAGCGCATCGCTTTCGGGTCGTCACCCCACCCTTCGCCCGGGGCATATAAACGGCGGAGCTTGGAGCCGTTCGCTCCCTCTTTTCTGCTCCTCTCGGCTCTTCATTGCCTCCCCATCGCTGGCTCTTCACTCGCTGCGGTGTGCGATTTTGAGGACATGCTTCTTCGTGAGGACCAGTGTGGAGCGCAAGTTGCCATGAGCCCCGGCAAAGTGACTAAGCTGGAGATAACGCGCCACATCTCGAGGTGGGAACGCTCAGGCGGAGCGTCCCACGGAGGTACATGCTACACAGACCAACCGATACACGGCTCGGTTAAGGATCTTTCGCCTCATGCATCTTCTCTCCTCTCTTGCTATCCACCCCTCTACCACGTCTCCTTTGGACGCACAAAAGAGCATCATTACTGACTCGCAATCCCATTTTCCTCTGGCACGACACCGCACCCCCATATTGCACTACACCACACCTCTCACTTCCACACCTTAGACACCACCAGTATTCCTTCCTCCGACCTATCCCTAAGCGTAATGGGTTGCATTGGTCTGTCGACCGTGCCAGGTAATTGGAGGACTCTATCCTCATCTGCTTTCTCTCTCTTTGGGCTATATCTAATCTTTCTCTGATATGTGTGTGTGTGTGTGAGTGAGTGAGTGAGTGAGAGAGGGAGAGATGGATGGTGCCAGTGCTAGTTTAAATTAAGATTGCAGAAGTTCTAACAGGATAAGTCTGCTCTCTGTCAGCTTTGTAAGATTGCTTGCCTTTTGCCGCACCCCACAAATTCCTTGCTATCCTCTGTTGCACATACAAATAAACCCAATTCACTGTGCCACATACCTTTCCTCGCCATTGTAAATAAATGCTTTGTATAGAAATGTTCCCAGCTCGTTTTCGACTTTTCCTTCATTGGTCCAGCATGGTTCCTACTCTAGTCTAGCCGGGATGTTATCCCCCAACGGTGTTTTCCAGCCGGTACGTTCTTGACAGTTATGCTCGGCTGCATTTGATCTGGTAAGGTGATCCTGTTTGAGCAAGGCATACCAAGGGCATGTCACCCGGTAGTTAAACCATGTGACCTTTAGATAAACGGTATCAGACGGAGGACCCTAAATCACGTGGTTGAGTTATTGGCGTTCACGGTCAATTAGCAACCCACTGTGTCATGAAGTTATTCGTGTGCGACGGCCTGGTATTACGGAGAGTCTGGTGGGAATCCGAGGTAGCACACCCCCTAGTGGGCTTCTCGCACCCGGATCCGCAACAATATATATATTTTTTTGCAGTTCTTGGAACCGCATGCATCCAACAGACAGTGGTCCCAAGACAGTTATTCCATTAATATACGTGTAGATAGTCCCTTTCATTTTGGCTAGCAGGATAACGGCGTGCGTTGCGATGATCTCATAGCTAGGTTTGCTTATATCATTTTTTCTTCATTTCATCCCTACTCTTCTTTTCGTCTGCTTATTCCGGAGGTAAATCTAAGCCACGTGCGCCATCGCTGGGAGATGGGCGCTCAGGGAGGCCAGCGCGTGCGGCGCTGCTGCGAGGAAACGATGACGCACGGGTATTAACAGCGCAGAGCCCTCGTTCCCAAGTGAGCCCTAAACCCAACGTGTGCAGCGAGTCATACAGTGCACTTGGCAGTCCGGGATTATCGACTCGAGCTTCCGATGATCTGGGGAAGATTGCCGGTTGCATGAAAAAGGCATTGGAATGAATATCTCTTTTGAGGCTGCACGAATGGCGTTTTTCACAACACAGGAAACACAGCCAGCACGACGCCCACGCTGCACGCCCACGCTGCAATGCGTACGGAGAACGATAAAGGCGACTCCACGCCACGTTGGGCGGGATACGAGTGTGCGAAGTAAGAAGCGGCACGTTCCTTTTCAACCAAATATTTGACACATATTGGTGTTCGCCCTGCACACACGCTAGCAGAGTCGTG
>CM068964.1:97631595-97649754 GCA_035128595.1 Eptatretus atami | reverse complement strand
TTGGTGGATCTTTGATGAAACTGCTGTTTCATGCACTAGGTTGAAATTTACCGGTCAAGTGATACAAGGAAATCTAACACAGGTGGAGGCCATTCAGCCCATCATCCTGCACGGACACCATACTAATTTATCGACGAACAACTAATGCCCTAATGAACAACTAACGTGAAACAACTAAACTGTGAACAACTAAATGCCTAGCACGATCCCAGTTGCTCACTTGCTTTATGCCTTGCACGGCATATAATGCACGAATCCACAATCCTGGAGTATCGTGCTTCCACCCACTGTTGCCCTTGCTGATGTCTTTCCCTCAGACTTCCATGCGACATCACTTAGACACCGTTGCTGTGAAATCATCAGCAAGTTAGGGTCTTTGTCACTGAAGTTTCCGGCCAAACACGCCCCAACAATCACCCTTCTTTCAAAGTCACTGAGTCTCCTCTTGCAGCCATGCGAGCCATAATTATAGGCAACCAGGCCTGTGCAGCATTTATACATGACACGAAGCTGCTGAGGATGTAATTTGCTTAATTAACATTGTGTGGGCCACACCTGTGTGGCGAAGCTGTTCAGATATGCTTGTGTCCTTCATTTACCCAGGTGTTTCCATTTTTTTTGTCCACAACCTGTATAATATATATATGCTATGTGTGTGTGTGATTAATAAACAACCGAAAAACAAGCAAAATGAAAAGATTTAAGAATGCGAAAAACATTTCAGAATGCATGGAACCAAACCCCAAATGAAATTTCTCCTGAATTGCAGAAAAGGATCCAAAAGATATTCTACTTTGTGAAAAAAGTGGTCACACCCAAATATTGAAATTTCAGGCATTAATCTTGTACAATCAAAATTATGTCCATCGTATCCATCCCATTCAACAACGTATACCACCAAACATGCCGAGTAGCATTCCACCGTTCTCTAACTCATCTACCTCCAGAATCAACCTATCGACAATCCTTCGACAACATTAACTACTGCCCTAAATATCTATCTTTCCCATGCGTGCCTAAAAAGCATATAATAGCAAAGTCAAACACTATGTAAGGCAGCTTGTAAACATAACATAATGAGACCTTCGTGCTAATTAATGCACTAGTACCCCTATGGGACATTTTCACCTGTGCTAACTCAAGGCCAGTGCAGCTGATATGCGAGCTCGAGACGAAAGCTCTACACTAGCCCGTTCGTCCCCCAAACGGATTCCAAGGTGCTTTCTTCATGGCGGCTGCCAACTCCATAGGACAGTTCTTATAGCGACAGCTATCTACTATGCTGCTGATCGTATTTAACCGCAAAGTATGTACACAATCATCAGCAGATGTATCCCTCAACTGCCTCCCTCACTTCCTCTCTTCTCACAAGCAAGAAAACTATCTCAAATTGACCGACTTCCAATCTTTTCTTTCCTCATATTTTCGGGTTCAACCCATGGTCACCTATCCTTACTGCGAGCCTAGCATTCTTTACCCAAAACAATACGTTGAAAAGGTCCTTTCAATATCCAGACTATTATATCAGACCAGTAGCATCTACCTCAGACATCACATATCATCGCAGAGCTTGTTCTTATCAGTACGTCTACTTATTGAAGTTCGTATTCCCCCCACTCTTCAGCAACTCTCATGACTTTTATGGGTTACCTTGAACCCCATAATTTCGCCCTCTCTGTTCCTTCCATGTGGTCACAGAATCCTCCGTGCCAATCAATGGAGCCTAAGGATAGGCTCGAACCCCACACTTCTTGCAATCCAATACCAAAGGGACAGCTTTGGTTGCTAATGTCGCTTGCCCACCCTAAACCTCACACGCACGCAGGAACCATTGTTTAGACCCTTGGGCACCTGTGGTGCTAAATCCGCGTGACGCCTAATGTGATCGTCTCCCGACTTTCCCTCCTTCGAATGAGCAATACTCCCCTAAATTCCTTTTTCTCTTCTATTTTCATGATTGGACTCCCCACCGAATAGGTGGAGCATATTCTCTCCATTACTTCAATCAAGCGGAGCGAGCAGGCCGGTCTGGCCATATGCTGCTACTGCCAGACGCATTGGTATAAGAAAAGAAAATCGAAAAAACGACGCGATCCAAACACTTGGAAGCATGATACATTTACCCCAATCTCCTGCAAGCCTCCACACTGGTTTCAGTGATAACGATCATCGAACCCCAGACTTGAACATATATGGAATGTGTTTCATTGGCCACTTCTGCCTAACCCAAACCAATCTACACTACCGACACCCCTGAGTCCCTCCCCCCCCCAACATCTAACCTGACGTATTGTGAAACTTTTTAAATCCACTCCACCATAAGATCTCTCGAACTTTCATCAGTTCCTCACAATTAGAAGATCTGGTCGTGCTCAAAAGCCATTTGTCAGTTGCTACTATGCGAGCCCCTTCCAAGTTTCGTCCCATTAATATCCTTAGCCTATTGTATACGAGCATCATGTTGCCCTAACAAGCCTTGTCCCCAAATTCAGATTATCTCTTCCAGCCCTCGCACCAATAAATCGACCCCACGAGTGGAAATCTGCCGGGCTTAGTCGGAGACCTGAGAGATGAACTTGTTAAATGCTCTCAATGCCGCACCATTTGTGCCAAACCCTCCTGTCCCTGTGGCACGGACCTGCTGAGTACTGTAACTGAGGTTTCTAGCTCAGTGCAGGCTTCTCTCGCTCCTCTTTATCAAACACGCCTGAACAAGCTTGCTGCTTCGTCACTCAAGATCGCAAGCAGATCCCTCACTACATGTGACTCTTAGCTCTCTTCCCCCTCCTTCGGTTGGATTGCATCATGTCACCTTCAGGTAGCTTACCCTTCGGCCTTGAGTCCAATACCTCCGTGCATGCTCCCCGCTCTATCTCTCTCCTCCCGTCACCTCAAACAGCATCTCCACCAAGCTCTATCCCAGAGAGTAAACAAAACAAAGGCTCTTTTCTTTGGAACATAGTGTCGTCTCTATCACTTTCCGCCATGGATGTGTCTGAGTCTGTTTGTCTATGCTCTCTCCTCCAATGCCAGGCATGCCCGTTGTAGTCCCTTACGGGCCTCTCGTTCAATCCCAACTCTCACGCCCCATATTCAAACTCTCTTCCCTCGCTATCCTCTTACCTCCTCTGCTTTACCCAACTGTTCTACCCCTTATGAAGATCATTTTTTGCGCGAGGTGTCTCAGTATCCTACCCAACGAAGTGGTCGCACAAGCAAAAAAGAACCTGCGTTTCTTTCGTGTTCCGAGACCTCAACACTATTCTTCGACCCCAAACAAAAAGTCAGATTGCCAAGAATACTGCTCATTCTTTCAGACTCTTTTCATCCGTTCGTTTTCCTCATTCCCTTATCCTCCAATGGAACCCAAACTCCCACCACCCTTGCCTGACTGCATAGCTTCTCCTGCTATCCCTTCAATCACAAACACTGTCTCTGTTTCGACCCCTACCATCCTCCCCAGACCTCTCCCCCCTCCAAGTTAACAAAAGCCCATAATCTCTTCTCGTCCCTGCTCCCTTGTCATCCTCGCCCCTCGGAAAAACCCACATTCTGCCCCGCCAATTACCAAACTATCTGCCAACACCCGCTTCCACCATGAAATGCCTTTCCCTTGCAAAAAAGATCACCCATCCTTTCATTTAGCATGACTAGTGAGCTGTTCTTTCCAATTTACAAGCAGGATATCCCATCAGTGACTATCTCATTCATTTATAGTTGCCTGCCACTGATCTTTTTCTCTGTTTCAAACAGCCCTGCCCAGAATTTCTCTGACCATTACCTTTGGAGCCTGATTCCCGCCGCCTTGCCCCTCGACCTTTGACATGTCCCGGAGCCGATCTTGCTCTCCTCAGCAATATAGGGAGGCCCCAAATCTTTACCCTCAATAGAGGTCCCGGGATAAGAATCGTTGTTTCCGCCTCGTATTCATCGTCCTCTGCGAGCCAAATCTTCTCAGCCAACACTCCTGGACCCATCACCCCCACTCTGGCCTCCCTGTTGGTCATGGCGAAAAGTCTGCCCTTACAACTTTCCAGTTCTCTGGCTCTAGGCCCATCCAAGAGCCAGATGATCTAAGTAATTGCCCATCCACACATAGAAAAGTGTGTAGCGCAGTTATGTATTCAAACTTCCTGTGGATGGAGCACCCCAACGAACCTCTGAAAAAAGATGGACGGATTCAGAACGAAAACTTGGTGGGCAGAGTTGGGAACCTGTGACCAAAGGGCCAACAGAATTGATTCCAAATTTTGAGGATATCCAAATATGAGTCATGGAATCATTCAGTAATAAACTGCTTCGCCAAGTCGGCCGATACCCAGAAATATGTTTGGATAGATGGGATCGTTTCAGAGGCACCCAATTAATGCTAAAAGAGATGAAGGGGCCTACCAAAAAGAAAATATACTTAAGCATGACCCCCCTATCCTCAATAAGCTTTTTTTGAGAACTACGGGATTGGACAAACAAGTAAAGCACCCTTGGTAGTTGCGGCCATGGAAAATAATCACAACAGTTTACATATGTTGTCACGGAGGTGTCTCGATGATAACAAAGGCTGATTTGAGAATGGTTTGCCAAGGCCGCCTCTGCACTCCAAAAAAGCGATACCACAATACGCCCTAAATGCCAGAGTTTGTTCCAACCTATTATGGGCTTACAACAATGGTTTGGCAAGCTTGAGGATGAGAAATCCTGCTGGAAGCTTTTGCCGTCGGTAAGGCGACGGTCGCATCCAAGTTTCGCAACCCAAGCCAACACATTGATTGGCAGTTTGGTGGCACCGGAGTATGGGTGTGACTTGGGGAATTCCGTGAAGCACCTGTGGTGTCCCGCCAGGGTGCCTTTCTATAGACTAACTCCTTCCTTGGCCCATGTCTGTCCCTGCTGGACGTGTCTTGGACTTCACGTGGTTAGGGGCAAAAGAAGAATTTTGGAATCTACTCAAGGGACACTGCCCGTATACTGCATTGACCCGTTGCGACAGGCAAGGGCGCATGACACCAGCATTGCGAGTTGTCTATGTAGCCCTTAGGGCTAGAGCTTTCCCACCCGATATAAGTCTGATGAGGCGTAAAACTGTAGCCATGTGCAACTGAGGTGTGGAAAAGATAAGGCAAGGAGCGGCCACCTATCTGCACTGATCCGACACGTGAATCTGGTGAGGAGTTTAGATTCCAAATAACACCTGTCGTTTCAAGGTGAATTTTCATCCTGCTTACATGGTGAACAAATTGTTGTTTGATTAGGCTCGGTTCCCCTATCTCTCACCTAGCCACCAACAATACCCTGCTATTACAATAAGGTAACTAGCGAAGTGGCTTATAAGTGGAGACTAAAGTCAGTCTCAAACAGGTGGTGGGCTCTTGACAGGCGGGAGCAAAAAAACACATGAGTAAGCGCTGATAACATAGTGATTACAAGGATAAGAAACAGACCAATTCACCAAATCAAGCACTATAGGTGATGGGGCGTGAATTTTGTATAGCTGAGCACCTTCGAGCTTGAGCAAAGCGTTGGATGGTGGTAGCCAAAACAGCAGACAGCCCACCCAAGGCTTAACTCTTCTCTCCGAACCCAAAGGCTCCGCGAAGCACAGCTGTTGAGGTTCGGATGTCATGGCAGGTGGTTAACAGTTGTATATCATTGAAGCTCTTCCGCCTGATTATCGAACCCTCGCAATCAAACTTCAATCGCTTCACTCACCCTATCATGGGTTAGTTTTGATTAGGTAACTAGACACATGACTTTGCACTAGCAGACTTAAGCACAGTTCAAGAGTTTGCTTGTCATAATTACACAGAAACTTGGATTCCCTACGACCAACCATTGGGCCAGGGAATGCTCCGGGAGTCGATTAGGTGGTGCATATCCATCCTTCGCTCTCAACTACACTACATTCCCACCACATGCTAGGTAAGAATTCTCAAACATGCTGCGTGGAGGTAAGATGACTCATTTCAATGGCGTACACGATATGTGCGCTATTACAGTGTCAGTTCTGTGCTCTGTCGAGAATCAGAAAAGACAGGCAATTATTCACAAGACTTACTTAGTTAGCGAAAAGAAGGCCCAAAAGCAAAATACTTAGAAACATGTCCTTCTGAACTCTTAATTTGTGTAAAGATAGGGAAAGCAGTACCTATGCCATTTGGCCAGGGTTAGAATCGATTGAATACAAATACAGTTTGAAACAATATTCACGAGTGGACAAATCACAGGATGACACTGCTACTCAGTGCACGGCAACGGAAAAGGTATTCGTTTTGGTCTGGGATTGTGTCTTTCCCCCTGATTCGTGGGATATTCTCAACATCTCGGCCACCCATCTGTTGAGCACCATTAGGCTCTAAACAATAATGTTTAGCTATAACAGTAGTAAAACTAATTAATAAACCTTCAAGTGAGACAGTGTGGAGGGAAAATATGGACAATCTCATATAAATACCCATTAACATGTTAATAACATCAAATAAAAACGAAAGCTGTAATAAAGAAAAAGGCAAGCTATGTAATGATGGCATCAAAGATTGATGTTTGTTTAGTGATAGCTGATAGAAGTGTTCATTTTCGATATGCTAGTGGTCCAATTGAGATGCTGTGAGTAAGAGGCGCAAGCTCAGTGTGCTCGTTTGTGTGGTTTCAGAGACCGTGCGAATATGTGTGTGTAATTCAGTGACGATGAGTGCGCTGTGTTGATGTTACATGTAGTGGTGTATTTAACGTGTCGTGTCAACTCTATCTTTGAGGACTCCACCCCGCGCCTTTCCGACAGTAAATTCTGCATCCGATTATTATTTTCATTGGAGGTGATTATACCACCCCCCCCCACCCCCCCATATAACCGTCACACCGTTGTGTTACAGATTAAAAAACTAGACCTCTAAACATAAGAACGTGTTGGTGTCAAATCACAGGTCTAATATTCTTTAACTGATCCAATCCACACGTTATTTGGACTTCACAAGTATTTCCTTGTGCCACTGCATTTCAAGCCATTTGATGCCCTGTCCTTCTAACCTGGCCCGCAAACGCAGACCCTACAGAGAAAGTACTATGCAGGGGCTGCTTGCGCTTATGTTGATCCTTTTGGGCCAAACAAGCGTTTGTGATTCGGTCAATGCGTGGACATATCTCGGGATTCCGCGGAGCTTTCAAAATTGTTAAAAATCACATGCTGCAAGCAGAGAGGAGCCGTAGCCCTGTTAATGGAGGAGTTCCATACCAGTGTTCTGGGGATCTACCAAAAACCTGATCAATTGATGTCTGAGCACGACGTAGGTACTCTGGGACTGAGAGTGTGTGAATGTGGTACATCTCTGACATTTCCAGTTGTTACATGAGAAGTTCATCAGGGTGGTATGGCGCCCCAACACTTTTCAGCACTATGTATGGACGGGATGTCGGAGAAAGGGAACAGTGTCCGAGAGAAATCAAGAGCTGTAAAAAGTGGTGAGTGCAATTAGTACAAGTATTTTCATTCGAGACGTCTGAATGATCCATTCTATCAGGGATTAGCCTTCCGTTAATTTTTCAAAGCACAATTCAAGTTGACATCTTCTAACAAAGACAATATTATGAATAATGTTTGACAGTCACTACGTTAGTGGAGAGATTGGATATCTTTATGAACACGGACAAGCATGAAAAATAGGGTCTTTTACTGACGTTAAAAAGTCCAGTAATTGTTATGGTGGCTGGAAGTGGCATAAAGGAAGGATCAGTGAAACTAGTCGCATTACAGCAATGTGTTATTTCTGCGTTATCCGCCATTAGGGGTGAACAAAACGATCCATTAGGTGAAGTTCCATCTTTCAATACATTGTCTTACCTGGTACTTGCTCAGAAGATGACTTAACCGTCGATGCTAGTATGCTTTTGGAAGACTCGAATGTATGAAGGGTATGAAGATATGAAATTAGGCCCAAAGACTGTTCATCCAACTTATGCCTTTGGCTTCATAGTGAAATTCATAGCGGCCTCATTACTGTTTCAAAAAATATTAGGTGAGTTCCCTGTTCTGACCTCGGCGTGATCAGAGTTGGTCAATAGAACGTCAGTGGGGTGCGGCCTAGTGGATGGTTATCATGGATTCACGATCAAGGAATTTGGCGCTGGTAACCTTTGCAGGCGATGAAATCCGAGTCTTCCAATCCTTGGTACTTCCGGTCGGTTGCCTCTACGGATGTGAGGGACTTTGGACTCTGACTCGGATCTGGAGGAGACTTAACTTCTTTCGATACCAGGTGTCTTCCAAGAAAGTATTGTGGTCCAATAATGTCCAGTAGCTCTGTGGAGACTTTCCAACCACTGGGACTCTTCCAGGTGTAGTCGCAACAGAAATGCGACGTGTCGTATGAGTTCCAGTAGATGTGGACATCTAGATGAGGCATAAGTTACTGAGGTCTCCCATGTATAGTATCTCGGGAGAGCAGGACTCCATTTATTATGAAACAAAGTTGTAGCTTTGAGTACTCTATCTTCAGAGGAAAAGAAAATGGATTATGAGATGGTTTGTTGTGAACAGTCTGCAGCGGCTTTGGAGACATCTCTATATGGGTTTACCCGAGGATGTATGGCTGAAAGAGCAGGTCTCAGGCCAGAAATTGAGCTCCGACGAATAATCAAGCTTATTTCCACTGGACGTAGGTCTGTCAAGGGAGAATCTAGAGTATGGTGTGTGGTTCTAGCAATAACTTGCCCAAAAAGACTGCAGCCACTAGGTAATTTATGCTTGTGACAGTCAATGATGCCAAAATTGAGGAACCCTTGTTACAGTGAGAGGTGATTGAAGTTTATCAGGCCAGCATTCTGTAAATCAAAGGCCCAGACAACGGACTGGACAGAGTGACAGAACCACTGGGGGTGGGCCTCCGGGTTGTCAATTGGAATTCAACTTCAAAATTAGAAGAAATAGGTCTGCCTACTGATCCAGAAAAGCGAGTAATGTTGCAGAAGAGTAGGAAATTCCAGCGCGAACCCTCCTCCGAGACACGTGTACTTTGCACGGGATGTCCTGACCCTAAAGTGGAATGAGGGAGCCAAAGGGCGAACCGGGTCTGCCCCATGACTGAAGGCCGGATGGGGCCAGACGGAGAGCCCCTGAACAGTAAGTGAGACGTCGCGCAAGCAAACATCCCACCCAGCTAGAACCATGTGACGCACAAGAACGACGTGCCTGCTTCCAGCGCCCCAACAGTACTGCCTACCCGTACGTCACTGACGGCTGAACCCTGACCTGATTGGAAGCATCTACCCAAAATGTAAACTCATGGTCCGGAGCCGAACAGAGGGTTGGGAGAGACATCAATGTTATAATATAAACCTGTCAAAATCAAACGTCGATAGTGTCGCTCTCTGCAAACACACCAGAATCACCAGGCACCCCCGCTTGCTCACGGCAGACCCTTGTGCCGCTCTTACTGTCGCCCAGTGTGCCCGGTTCTAGTTGTCAATTGTGGGAATCCCCCTCTTTCCTCTGTTCCAAATTTAGGGCAGGAATGTGCCAAGACAGTGTTGTCTTCATGCTTCGTGATCCTCCATTTATGCAAATTTTACGCTTATCTGAATTGCGTGGAAACGCGCATGTCCAGTTGCCTCCATGTTCCTGGTTGAAGTTGATTCCACATTGACAACAGCTCTGTGCCACTCTGTCTTGTCTTGGAACTTGATTTAGCATACGCTCGGCATGGTCCCTGATAAACCATCTCAATCTCGCAATTGTCCTTTCAATTCTGGCAAAATATCATCCACAAGCTCGCAAACTAATAACCTGTCTTTTTGGAACAGGGTACTTGTAACAACCGCACAACCCCCCAAACCTATCTGCTATTTCCATTGTAGGCCACTTGGTGAATAGGCATGTCAACATGTATCATTATGCATTTTAGGCTCACCATCAAGCCATACAAATGATCTCCCCGGGCAACCATAACCAAAACCTAGTCCAAAAATAGACTTGTGCGCTCCCACAACAACAGCACGGCGCTGGGACAGATGTCATTACCATTTCTTTTCCTCAATGAAAGAATGCAGAGCTACCCACCCCACCAGCTAACGAAACTCTACCCCAATAGGCGAAAGAGTAGATCCTCCATAGGAACCTCAAAAATGAGAAGTAACGGTACTGCTCTCACCGCCGCCGCCACGATTGTGCCTAGTTACTCTCAACAGAGCAGTCACGACATCACACATCTGGAATATCATGCCTTATCACGAGACCAATATGTTGCCAGCCAGGGCTTGGAAAGTTCCAAGCTTACCAATATACATTTGATACTACAAGGAATCCAGCGTCGACACAGCCTCGACTCCAAACAACTTCACTGACTCACAGTAAAGCTTAACATATCTATTTTTAAATATTGCAGATAACCTGTACATCCCGACACCGACAACCCACCATATTGGTTCAAAGTCTCAGGGCACTTTCTAAACATCATCCTCAAACTAACTGGTATACCTCTGCAAGAAGCTGAGCGATCTAAAACAAAAATCCAACCACAGTCATCTGTAAAACGCCTACCAAGCGGGAAAATCCACTTACTATGATGAGACTTAGGGCAAGATCAACAATTGTTACAATAGATCTTTGCAACGACACCCCAATCAAATACGTGACAGACTCTTACCACACTCCTAAACACAACTTCACTAAATATATAGTCCATTGCCTTTGTCGTTGTTTACTTTCTACCCTCTAACATGCTTGCATCGCTACGGATGATAAGACTCCAAAATTGATGCATATTCTAAGCACACAATAGAAAAAGCACCGAGCGAAATACAGAAAATGGGCAATTGACACATCCTGTATACTAGTCTCCTCATAGCACACAGCCTAGCTATAACCAATTGGCCCATAACACAGCGTCCCCGCGACCCACACCATGTCTGCACGCAAAAGCCACACACATAAGCAACCAAAAACAACAAAGACCAACAGCAAGACAGTACAGCGACAGCAAGCTGAATGAGTATCCACAAGATTTTGACTGCGGAATTCCCAGAGATAACCATGACCACGCTTATGACAGCCAAATATTTTCTTGGGAACGATCAGAGCAAGGACAGACAGTCAAAAACGACTACATCGGACTGATCTGTAGGTCAAATCTTACAAGAAATACCCAGGTGGATTAAAACTTTAATAGAAATGATACCTCGATGAATTTTGAAACACAAACAGTCTTCATGATCCGAGAGTCATAAGTTTAATCTGTCACAAGAAACCGAGAGACAGAGCAAAGAAACTAGGAAAACAAAAGAAACACCAAAAACTGGGGTCACGGTATCACACTAAGCGCATATATGAGTGCAATAATGGAGGAGGGGCAGAGGAAGAGTAAATATTTCGCCAACTAGTTCACATACAATGTAATAGGCACTGTGATATACAAGCAATTGAAGTTAATGAACAACAGCCCTGAAGCTTGACCTTCTACCACTTAAATCGACTGATAGAACTGAACACTTCTTGCTTTCATGAAAAAATCATTTGTGCCATCAATGTCTACTCTATTTTTTTCCGTGTTCGATGGGGTGTTTTTTTCCTCTACCTTGAGGTATATTCTATATAATAATTTAGAGAAATTTTCAAAAGAAGATGTGATATCATGATAGGAATCAGAACAAACAGACCAACCCAAATTCATCTGTTATGTGATTTGATACATACAAATTTCAAACCGATTAATATTCATATCACTAACAATCACAAAAACAAAGTTTGACAATACAATTACAGAATACACTTTCAAAATGTTTTGTATCTTTTTTTAATTGTTCGAATATATCTTGATAATATCGGTTTCAAACAAAAGCATTGCCACATCTGCAATGATGATACATACCATACAATGTGGTGAAATGAATAATAATAGACAAGGAGCTGATACTCTAAATCCCCTGCCTAGGAGTTAAGAGATTAAAACAACACGGCACATGGTGAGAATAGATCTGACATGTAATATGAAAGCCAAATCTTGACGGTTTTTGAAGTATCACTACGACAAAACACATGGATGGATGTCGTCCTCGAGTTGGATGAGCTCATTTCAATGTCACTCTGTCCGACCTTGTTCGGGAAGGAAAATATACTGAGGTTTTGCCTGTTTGGCATAACCATTCCGAAGCCTGCTCACTGCTGCTGGACTCCCGAGTCAATCCCACATACCATACTTGTGATTTGTCAGATGTCTGTTCTCATCCTTGTAATAACATGTTTAAAGTTCACTCATGTGTTCATTATCTTTGCTGCCCGAATCTAAGAGCCAACATGACTTGAGCTAACATTATACCACTGTTTATCAATTGAATATATGTTGTAAAGAATCAGCGGAGACGAGCACACATTGAACTCCAGCTTGATAAAACCAGAAGTGACAGACGATGACTTCCGTCTGTACCACCTAGCCTTCAGGTTGAGCTTCCAGGCACAAAAACTGAATATAGTCACTGCCTAACAAAGGTCTTCACCGAGGCAGTGCCAAGCACTAGACGAAGGGCCAGGACACTCTCGTGCACAACACACATAAGACGACCATGCTAATGGAATGGGGAATGACAGCGAAGGAAAAAGAACAAGATCAGCGGCACTTCTCCCACCACCGAATTCTCAGCGTCTAATGTCTTTTTGGGACAAAGAAAGAGGCGCGGGTGCAAACACAAGACAATCATGACACAAAAAATTGTCTAAATACGACTTGAATGTGAATTAAATTTACATGATTGTGTGCATGTTCATGCTAACAATCTTATAACGCAGTGGGGAAGTATTTTAGCTTCTAATCTTATGCCTACAACTCAACATTAATCCATTGAACACAGTGAAGAGACAGTTAATTTTCCAATTGGAAATTTTTTGCAGGTTCTATTGTGTGACAGATTACAATATTTTGTATGCTTTGTGCGGCCTCATAAGAAGCGAGAGACATAGCAACAATATAACGAAAGAGAGACAAGGGACGGAGTGGGAGAGAGAAAGCACAACACTATGAGGAACAGGGGACATCAAGAAGCATCAGTGGAAGAGGGAGGAGGATGGCAGAGTCAGAGGTAAGGAGATCATACAAGATGGACCACTACGAGGGACCTTCAGGAAGGAAAAGCGGGAATTTGAAGGGGTGGGTATTAGGTGAGGATATAACTACGTGAGCGAAGAAAAGATCATGGTTTCTATGGGAGGGAGATAGAGAGATAGGTGAGACGTGACACACGCATGTTTTGAAAGAGTGGGATTGTCGAAGAGTGTGGAGATTTGTTCCAGAGTGGGGAAAAAGAGGATGAAAGATGGAGATGAGCCAAGATATTCATTGAATTTTCGGCAGACTTCACCAGAACAGAGTTTGCTGGCGGACCTTGGGCACGCCTGCGAAAAATCATAGGACAGAGCACAGACAAAGCAGAGAGTTGCAAGGGCGCGGCTGAGGAGTTGGTTGAAGACAGAAAGAACCACCGACCTGCCTGCATTGAGAGAGTGCAAGAACCCAAAGACCTCAAAACAGCTCCATCGCGGGGAGATACCAATGATCCGAAAAAGCCTTGGTTTCCACAGCACGAAGCCGAGCTAGGTGTGAGGCAGGAGCACCAGCCCAGAGGGAGAGGCAGTACTACATCAGGCTGCGAATGAAAGCTTCGTATTGAGGTTACGCAGCCCAGGTGTGCCAAGGAAGGGCTTGTGCACAATGGAGAGGATGCCCATTCAGCCACTGGCTTTGGAGGCCAGCTTGGAAATGTGGCTGTCTCAGAAAGAATAATGGCAGACATTGAGGCCCAAAAGCTTGAGAGACAGATCTTCTTCAAGAGGATTGTTCTGGAAAGTAGATGGCGGCGGGGGGGCGGGCGGTGGAGGGTTTCCAGATCCGTCTTTATCGGGAGACATAGTGAAAGTGTGAGCTTTTGCAGGATTGAAAGAAACCATCCCAAGTGTTTGACCAGCTTGTGATTTTATAAACAGGTCTCGCAGAGAGTGAAGAGGCTGCCTGCTTGTTGATATGATAATGAGAGATGCTCCACCATAAGGTGGACTCATCAGAAAAGAGATAAAGAAGATTTTCCAGAGAGTCGGAGAGATCATTGATGAAGATTAGAAACAACCACAGGGCCCAGCACACTGCTTTGGAGAACTCAGCTGGATGGAAAGAGGGATGAGAGAACTCCATTAAGGCAATCCATTGACGATGAACAGGGGAGAGAGAACTTACGTGTAGAGCCACAATGAAGAAGATTGCTTGGATACCATCAAGAGAGAGCTTGCTGAAAAGCAGGTAGCAGAGGACGAGACAACTGCAGGTGCCACGACCATATCAAAAGCTCGTGCATGATCATGTCGAGGGAGATGGCTCTTGATATCATGTCTGATATTGAGGACCTTCACGTTTGTTGGAAAGCAAAAGCTGCAAGTCCAGGATAGAGTGACCTGGTCTGAACCCAAATTGAATCGGAAATTAACAGCCATTGGAGAAGAGGAAGGATATATTAATGTCAGAAGCAAAATGATGGACCTCCAAGAGCCTTGACTGAATACTGACAGGACAAGCTATTGGTCTGTCGTTACAGGGAGAGATCACAGTTGTTTACACCTTTTTATGCAAAGTAGGTAATGTTTGCTGATTATACACAGATGGCAGAATTGACTTGAGCAAATGAGAGTGCTGCTATTAGAAACAGCGAGAGGGTGAAGCACAGAGCAGCAGAGCAGTTTTTAGGACACGCTGGGCTGATGCCAACTGGTCCGGCCTTGCAGAAATCAGTCTCGTTTGAAAGCAACTCTCTCCATCTTGTTAGCGAGAGAAGGACACAGAGTCCAGGAACAGCGAGGTGCAACTGTGTAAGGTGGGCTACAGAAAGCGATGGGTTTGGGACACAAGATTTCAAAGCAAACAGAAGTCGAGGAATCAGCCTTTTCAATGGTAGTGTCAGCTGTGGAGCACATTTGAGGTAAGGGAGGGGATGGAGGGGCGAACACCCACCAGAAACAAGACAACCAGATCCACTCGGAGAGGCACTGAGGAGCGAGACATGTTTGAGAGTTCGCGTCTTGAGATAAGAAAAATGTTCCTGCCTTTCCTGGGTGTAGGCACCACACTGTTCTGAGCTTGTGGAAGGAAATGAGATTGCCTCTTATTTCAGTGGACTTTGTCTCCATGAAGTGGTAAGTTGTTTACAGGCCACTGCCTCACAGCAAGCTTCAGTGTACCATGGCCGTAGCGAAGGGTATGACAACTGAAGACGAGATGGAAAATAAATGTGTGCATGAGAGAGAAGAGAAATTTCTTTGAAAAAATTCCCAGGATGGTTGTCACGGAACAGTAGACTGGAAAGACCAAGTTCTAGAAAGCTTGATGCGACTGCCTGAAGTCCTGAACTAGTTGGCCTGAGAGTGAAAATGCCAGACTCTGGGTGCTGAGGTGCCTCCTCTAAGAGAACGGCGCAAAGAGGTTGTCCACTTCAACTAGCATATGGTCAGATGAACCAATTTGGAGCAAAAGTAAGAACATCAGATATTTGCAGGAGAATTGGTCATAACCAAATCCAGAGATGAATGTCCATTGACTGAGATCCGAGTTGGGAAGTTGACAGATTGATGTCAGTCCCAACGACAGCGCACACAGACAGATATCACAGAAGTCCTTTGCTGAGCAGTGCCATGGCAGACAGACGCGTGAGAGAGGTACCCACATCCAGCCAATTTGTAGGAGACATAACGACAATTGAATACACCACATAATAGAGGAAGAGGCGAAGATAATAAGGAGATGAGTGAAGATAGAGAAGTGCGTCCATGTTGTCATCGACTAGATGTAATGGAAGTACGTCATTATTACAGTAGAGGCTAAGAGTACGGCAAGAGAGCACGGAAGCTGTAGTCAGAGGATACTCCTGGGAGGATAGTGCTGGAGTAATTGTGCAGTCAGTGGCTGGAAATGAGAATGAAATATAATTTTTATAAGGAGAGGCAACTCCACCGCCAGGACGAGGCGTAACCAGGCGAGGTGGGAGAGAGGAGTAACCAGGGAGAGAAACTAAGGAGTCAGAGATGTCTTTAAGGAGGAAAGTTTCTGCTTAAGAAGACTAGTCTGGTGTCAGGAGCAACCTGTATGGAGAGATCTGTTAGGCTTAGAGCGAAGATCCCAGATGTTTGAGGACCACACGCGTTAAGGAAGAGGACAAGGCATTGTACAAAAGAGGAGGAAGGGGAGAGGAGGGTAAGACGGGGAGAGGGCGAGAGTAGCAAGGAGAGGATGGTTGACATTGTGTCAGCGATTGCAGAAGACTAAGGGAAGAAGGGCATGGAGGAGAAAGGGGACAAAAGGCTAGGAGAGCTGATGGGATGAAAGAACAGGGGAGTATTAAGGAGAGGGGCAGGCGAGAAGAGTAGATTGGAGTAGTGGAAGAGAATGAGTTAGAAGAGAGAGGGTGGGGAAGGAGGAAACTTGAGAATGGGCGATGGGCAGAGGACGGAATTTGTGGACAAAGGAGAGAAAGTGTAGGGGGAGCTTTGGAGAAAGGTGAGCGGTGAAGAAGTGAAGTAGCATATTGAGCAAGGAAAGAGCAGGCCTGAATTGAGAGGAGAGGAGACGATGAGCCGAAGGCACGGCCATGTGGAGGAGGGAAAGTGAAGAGGGGAAGGATGAGACTACGTCAATGGTATGGTGATTGCGAACGCGGTGGGAGGAGAACAAGATTTGGGGGGGTGAGAGAGGGTGAGGAGACGTTGATGACAGGAAAGAAGAGCATGTGAAGATGCTGACGGAGTGCAATGATTGAGAGAGAGAGAGAGCGAGATATCTGTTCGTTGAAATGCGAGGCCTACAGATGCTTTGAAACCATTTCAGTTTGGGACACCAGAGGAGGCAGCTGTTGTACAGCTTATACTTTCATTAATACAGGGTGAGTCAGAAGTAGTGCCTGATTTCTATCAGTTGCATTGTTGTTTGCCATTTGTATTACAGTGTACAAGAAGTAGAAATGAATGAATGCCATGTGTTATCTAACCATTTATTCCAAGAAAAAATTATACAGAACTGTACCAAGCTGTTTTACTTGCAGTTTTCAAAGTGCCCTCCCTCGTGATCGATGCACAATTGGCAGCCGAGCAGCAAGAGCGGCACACACGTCTGGCAGAGTTTGATATCAATTTCCTCAAACTTTGCAGTGATTTGCAGCCTTCAATTCCTGAATGGTACGAGGCTTTTTCACGATAAACAAGGTCTTTCATGAGCCCCTAAAGAAAGAATCTGGAGGTGTAAGGTCTGGGAGCGTGCCGGCCCCTCGCATCGGACCACGGCTGGCCAATCCACTTTCTCGGGAAAGTTTCATCAAGCCACTGACGAACATAACGTCCATAATGAGGTGGAGCTCCATCATGCTGGAAATAACAGTCCTGGTCTTGTACCCTGGGCCAAAAGAAGTTTGCAGCATATCCAGGTAAATTTCTGCAACAGATCCCTCAAAGAAAAAAAGGGTCCAATTATCCCTAATGGAGAATATGGCTGCCCAAACTGTCACTTCAGGTAAATTTACCTCCTTCTCAACTGTCACTCTTGGCTATTCGCAGCCCAGTAGACACAATTGTGTCTGTATAATGCTGCCATTAAGCATAAAGCATGCCCTCATCGACCACTGCAATGTTTCACAGCCGCAATGCGTTGATTCATTGAAAGGTAATTCATGGTTCAATAATTGTGTGAAAAAATTCAGTAATAACTTTTCCAAAACTTGCAGCAATAACCTGCAAAAAAAATCAAAAATAAAATGAATTACGAAAATTAATAATCTGCAAGACAAATTATTAACAAATGACTTCCCAGAAAGAAATTCTGACAGCCGGAAAAAACAGAAATCAGGCGCTACTTTTAGACTCACCCTGTGTGTGTGTATATAATATATAATATATATAATATATATAATATATATATATATATATATATATATATATATATATCTTATATTAGTTAGTCTAGCTTCTGCTCTGGGTATTAATAGTGATTTAAATGTTTATCTAATTTCAACCATGAATTACCTTTCAATGAATCAACGCATTGCGGCCGTGAAACATTGCAGTGGTCAGATGAGGCATGCTTTATGCTTAATGGCACAATTAACAGACACAATTGTGTCTACTGGGCTGCGAATAACCCAAGAGTGACAGTTGAG
>CM068964.1:97617251-97628585 GCA_035128595.1 Eptatretus atami | reverse complement strand
TCATCAATTTGGGTTCAGACCAGGTCACTCTATCCTGGACTTGCAGCTTTTGCTTTCCCAACAATACGTGAAGGTCCTCAATATCAGACATGATATCAGAGCCATCTCCCTCGACATATCACGAGCTTTTGATATGGTCTGGCACCCTGCACTGCTCAGCAAGCTCTCTTCTTATGGTATCCAAGGCAATCTCCTCTCATGGCTCACAGAGTTCCTCTCCTGTTGCAGTCAATGGATTGCTCTTAATGGAGTTCTCTCATCCCCTCTTTCCATCCAGGCTGGAGTTCTCCAAAGCAGTGTGCTGGGCACTGTGGTGTTTCTAATCTTCATCAATGATCTCTCCGACTCTCTGGAAAATCTTCTTTATCTCTTTTCTGATGAGTCCACCTTATGGTGGAGCATCTCTCATTACTCAGATCAACAAGCAGCAGCCTCTTCACTCTCTGCAGACCTGTATAAAATCACAAGCTGGTCAAACACTTGGAGCATGTCTTTCAATCCTGCAAAAGCTCACACTTTCACTATGTCTCCCCGAAAAGACCATCTGGAAACCCTCCACCCGCCCCCCCCCCCCCTCTACTTTCTCAACAATCCTCTTGAAGAAGATCTGTCTCTCAAGCTTTGGGCCTCAATGTCTGCCATTATCTTTCCTGAGACAGCCACATTTCCAAGCTGGCCTCCAAAGCCAGTGGCTGAATGGGCATCCTCATTGTGCAAAGCCCTTCCTTGGCACACTGGGCTCGTAACCTCATACGAAGCTTTCATTCGCAGCCTGATGTAGTACTGCTCTCCCCTCTGGGCTGGTGCTCCTGCCTCACACCTAGCTCGGCTTCGTGCTGTGGAAACCAAGGCTTTTTCGGATCATTGGTATCTCCCGCGATGGAGCTGAGTCTTTGGGTCTTGCACTCTCTCAATGCAGGCAGGTCGGTGGTCTTTCTGTCTTCAACCAACTCTCACCGCCCTTGCAACTCCTGCTTTGTCTGTGCTCTGTCCCTATAATATTTCGCAGGGTGCCCAAGGTCCGCCAGCAACCGCTTTCTGGTGAAACTGCCAAAATCAAGAATTACTGCTCATCTTCACTCTTTCATTCCTCTTTTCCCCACTCTGGAACAAACTCCCACACTTTCGACAATCCCACTCTTCAAAACAGCTGTTCACCACCATCTCCTATCTCCCCCCATAGAAAACCATGATCTTTTCTCGCCCAGTTATCCCCCCAAACCCACCTCCTTCAAATTCCTGCTTTCCTTCCTGAAAGTCCCTGTAGTGTCCATCTTGTATACCCCATGTACCCTGCTCCATCCCTCCCCTTCCACAGATCTTCTGATGTCCCTGTTCCCTAGTGTTGTGCTTCTCTCTCCCACCCCGTCACCTGCTCCCTTTGTTATATGTTCTATGTCTTCGCTCTTATGAGCCGCAACAAAGTATACAAAAAAAATTGTAACTGTCACACAAATAGAACCTGCAAAAAATTTCAATTGAAATTAAACTGCTCTCAATGTTTCATGGATAATGTGAGTTGTAGCACAAATTAGAAGCTAAAAATACTTCCCACTTCTTATAATCTGTTACAACATGCACCAATCATGTAAAATTATTCACACAAGTCTATTAACAATATTGTGTCATGATGTCTCGTGGGTTGCACCGCGCCCTCCTCCAAAAAGAACATCAACCTGAATTCGGTGGTGGGAGAAGTCCAGCTGGACCTTTTTCCTTGCTGTCATCCCCATCCCAGCATGGTATGGTTGGCACGAGATGCCTGCCCCGTCTAGTGCTTTGGCCACTGCCTCGGTGGAAGACCTTGTTAAGCAGTACACAATGGTTTGTCCTGGAAGCTCAAACTGAAGGCTAAGGTGGTACAAACGGAACAGTACTTCATCATGACTTGGGTTTTACAAAGCTGGAGTTACAATGTTGATGCTCGTCTCCTGATCTTTACAACAATATTCAATTATAAACAGTGGTATAAGGCTCAAGTCAGTGCTCAGATTCAGGGCAGCAAAATATGAACACATGAGTGAACTTTAACATGTATTACAAGGATAGAAACAGACAATTGACAAATCAACATAGTATGGTATGTGGGATTTGAAGCTGGGATCCCAGCAGCATGAGCAAAAGGCTCGGATGGTATGCCAAGCAGGCAAACCTCAGTATATTTTTTCCTCCGACAAGGTCGGAGACAGAGGACATTGAAATGAGCTCCATCCAATCGAACGATCATCCATCCATGTATTTTTGTGTACGTGGTACTTCAAAAACCGTTCAAGATTTGGCTTTCATATTACACAGATCTATTCCTCATACCAACCAATGGCAGGGGATTTAGAGTATCAGCTCCTTCTTCTATTATTATTCAATTCCACCACATTGTATGAAGTTGTATCATCATTGCAGATGTGCAAGTTTTGTGAAACAGATATTACAAGATATTACAAAAAACAAAAAAAACAAAACATTTGAAATGTATTTGTAATTATTGTACACTTTGGTTAGGATATCTGAATATAATCGGTTTGAAATTTGTATGTACAAATCACAAAACAGAGATATTTGGGTTTGGTCTGTTTGTTGCTCCCATCTGAATATCAACATCTCGAGTAAATATTCTCTAAATAGATTATAAAAATAAACCTCAAGGTAGAGGAAAAAAAACCCCATCAAACGAGGAAAAAAATAGGAGTAGATTGATGGCACAAATGATTTTTTCATGAAAGCAAGAAGTGTTCATTTCAACAGCCAATTTAAGTGGTAGAAGGCTCAAGCTCAGGGCCTGTTGTCAATTTAACCTCAATATGTTGTAATCAGACAGTGCCTATACATTGTATGTGTAACTATGGTGAAATATTTACTCCCCTGCCCCCTTCCATAATCGCACCATATATGCGCTGGTGTGATACCACCCCCCCCCCCCATCCTCCACCGTTTTGTACAGATTAAAACTTTATGACCTCTCACATGAAAACTGTTTTGTTGTTCAAATTCATCGAGGTATATTTCTTTAAAGTTCAATCCACACCTGTTATTCTTGAAGATTTGACCAAGATCAGCCATTATGTCTTTTGACCTGTGCCTGACCTCCAAGAAAATATTTGGCCTGTCAAACGTGGTCATGGTTACTCTGGGATTCCGCAGCTTCAAAATTGTGATAATATCACTGCGTGCAGCAGGGGTGGCCGTAGCTGTTAAGGCAATTATAGGTACCTAGAGGAGAACAAGTATCATTCAATCAATCCATTTCTGATCCGGTGCTTTTCATTTTAAAGCACAATTTCAAGGCACATTACAAACTATGAAAAGGTAAGAAGAGTAAACAACGACAAAGCAATGGAAAAATAAGGGTTTTTAGGAGTTAAAAGTTGCAGTAATTGATGGGGGTGTGCAAATGAAATATGAACAATGTTTGATCGCCAAGTCAACATCATTATGTAAGGGACCGCCAGGAAGATGACTGTTGTTAGACCTCAGCTTTCTTGCAGAGGTATAAGGTATGAAGTTATAAATGCAAGACTGAACCAATATTTTTTGGCATTAAAGGTTATCTGCAATATTTTAAAATAGATATGTTAGCTTACTGTGAGTCAGTGAAGTATTTTGATGATTTGAGTGATGTGATCAAATGTATAAGCTTGAACTTCCAAGCCTGGCTGCCATATTCTGAAAGAGCATGATATTCCAGATGTGATGCTGAAGTACTAGCCAATCGGGGAGAGCAGGACTCCATTGATCTATGAACAAAGGTTTGTTAGCTGTGAGTAGCTCTGATCTTTCAGAGGAAAGAAATGGAATGACAGTCTGCAGCGGGCTTTGGAGGACATCTTTGCTATATGGTTAGCCCGGGAGAGATCATGGCTGATGGTGAGGCCAAAAGTGCAAGATAATTAAGCTATTCCAGTGGCTGACAATGGAAATAGATAGGTGGGTTTGTTTTACAATACTTCCAAAAAGACAGGGTAATGCTGTGATATTTGCCAAAATTGAAGGACATGTTTGAATTTATCAGGCCAGCATCTAAATCAATTCCAGACAAGGACAGAGTGACAGAGCTGTTGTCAATGTGGAATCAACTTCAAAAAAGAAGAAATGGCTTTCCACGGCATCAGAAAGGTAATTTGCATAAATGAGGATCACGACAGCCTGAGACACTGTCTTGGCACATTCCTGCCTAAATTGGAAGAGGAAAGAGGGGGATTCCATTGACAACTAGAACGGGCACACAATAGAGCGCACACCTCCACCCAGCTGAACAGTTTACATTTTGTAGCTCAATCAGGTCAGGTCAGGTCAGGTACGGGAGCATGCGCTGGAGCAGCACGTCGCTGCGTCCACTTTCTGCCAGTACTCCAGGGGTCTCCGTCTGGCCATCCCCCAGGCAGATGCTTGGCCCATCCCCATCTCCTTGAGATGCCGATCAACCTGCTGCAATCAAGAGGCACGTGGTCAGTCCGTTGGCCTCCTCCACTTACAAGGCTCTCTTGCTGAAAGAATCTGGTGAGCAGCATCAGCAAAACGAGCCAAATGTCCACGCAGTCGCAGCTGATGCTCACGTACTATACAGGTAACAAATCTCATCTGAGTCTCACTCCACAACGGATCGTTGGACACAAAGTCTGACCAGCGATAGCCAAGGATTCTTGGAAGAGACCTGGTATCGAAAGAGTTAAGTCTCCGTCTCAGATCCCGAGTCAGAGTCAAAGTCTCACATCCGTAGAGCAAGACCGGAAGTACCAAGGATTGGAAGACTCGGACTTTCATCGTCCTGCACAGGTACCAACAGCGCCACATCCCTTGATCCAGTGAATCCATGACTCCCCAGGCCCGACCCAGACGTCTATTGACATCTGGCTCACAACATGCAGAGACATGAATATCACTGCCAAGGAAAGAGAATCTCTCCATGACTTCAACATCCTCACCACAAACAGGTACAGACAAAATGTCATTGAAAGCATGGAACTTAGTTTTCACCCAAGAAAGCCGAAATCCGAGCAGTTCCGACTCCTTATTCAGCACCTCGAAGGCCCCCAAAAAGATATCCAATCTCCACAAAGATGACTGCATCATCTGTGAAATCAAGATCGGAGATCTTCACACGCCAAAACGATGCACAGCTCCTTGATCTCTGGGACATCCTCCCCAGAACCCAGTCCATACAAGTGTTGAAAAGTGTGGGGGCCAGTACACACCCCTGATGAACTCCAGTAACAACTGGAAACAAGTCAGAGATAGAACCACCACATCTCACAGCACTCTCAGTACCAGAGTACAGTCCAGACATCACATTGATCAGTTTTGGTAGCATCCCATGAACACCGGGAATCCTCCAGAGGACATTCCGATTCACTGAATCAAACGCTTTGCAGAGATCAACATAAGCTGCAAGCAGCCCCTGCCGAAACTCTTGTCTGCGTTCGGTGAGACCCAAAGAGCAAGGATACGGAATCGTTGACCTCTTTGGTGTAAATCAAATAAAAAACAATTACTGCACCATAGTCCCAAGAAGGAAGCCAATCACACACAACACACACACACACACACACACACACACACACACACACACACACACACACACACACACACACACACACTACTAGTAAGTGCTTACAAAAGCTATTTTATTTGAAGTTATAACCTTAACTTATAAGAAAATGTCCAATTTCCCAACTGCCCGGATCAAAGCCTGACTGCTCTGTGCAATGGTGCTCAAGCAGATGGTGGCGAACCCGATCAAGAATTATCCCAGCAAAGACCTTGTCCGGCACTGAGAGCAGTGTCACCCCTCGGTAGTTATTGCAATCCTGGCAATCACTCTTCCCTTTTCAGAGAGGGACACCAAGGCCCCTCTTTCAGTCAGTTGGGATGATGCCTGTGTTCTCGACAGAGCACAGAACTGCATGAAACGACATGAGTACAGCATTTCCACCAGCCGTGAGAATTTCAGCATGGATGCCACAGATCCCAGGAGCATTACCCAATTTCAACCGGTTCACCGTAGCCTGTGTTTCAACAAATGAAGGTGGACGATAGTTGATTGGAGGATCAGCAATAGAAAAAAATAACACCACTGACATCCAACTCAACAGCTGGTGGGTCAGCCTGGTGCTGCCACTCAAAGTAACGAGCCCAGCGGGTCTTCATTCAGACTCCTTTGTCAAGAGCCCACCACCCTCCACTCTAGCCGCAGTACTTTGCAGGGATGGGCTTGGAGGAACGCAATACACAAATTCCCATGTAAGCAGGATGAAAATCACTTGACCACAGGTGATGGTCTATCCCCTCACAGATTCCTGGGCACATAGGCCTCCTTATCCACCCCCTCAGTGCACTTACAGTTTTACGCCTCAACAACCTGAACAGCTCAGCTCTGCAATCAAGCCTGGCCCTGCGACTGGTCAATGGTATCCAGTGTCCCTTGAGAGACAAAATTCTTCTTTGCCCTACAGTGAGTTCCAAGACACCGTCCCAGCAACATCAAGGAAGGTAGTCTTAAAGGCACTCCACAACTCTTCAGGATTCCCCAAAGCACCCATACCCCCAAATGCCAACTCAGCCTGTTTGCAAACTCCTCAGCTACCCTCTCATCCTCAAGCTTGCCAACATTGTAGCCCAATAATAGGTTGGATCTGCATCCATACCTCAACCAAATTCTCATCAGCTTGTTATCACCGACGCAACAGCCACCAAGTTTTGCCAAATCCGTCCAAAACTTATTGAGATATCATGCTATATATCATTTTTGGCCCTCTTGCTTAATGGTGAAGAATCCCTTACAAAATTCTGGTATCCGGATCTGGATCCAGATCTTTTCCAAAATTGAATCAATTCGTCCTTGTCACACACACACAACCTGCCCACCAAGTTTCGTCTGAATCCGTCCATAACTTTTTCAGATATCCTGCTCACATACAGGAATGAATACATAACCTCCGTCCACCTTCAATGGCGGAGGTAGCAATACAATCACTGCACAAATGGAGTATGAAGGCAGTCTTGCATGCCACAGGCAGAGTGGGATGCCAGGCTTTCAAATGCTCGCGATATGTACAGGGAAACGTTTCCAACCTCTTGTTAGATTTGGGGCCTCCAACTATTGCTGAGAGAGCAGCCGCATGTCCAAAGTCGAGTGACCGGGACAGACTCCAAATTAATGGTCAGAGATTCAGCTGTTTGAAAAGAGAAAAAAAGACATCAGCAACAATGATGGATTCCATGATTCTGCTTGTAATTGGAAGAAAGCTCACTAGTCTGTAAATGAAAGGATATTTTTTGCACATTTCTTGTGGACGGGTGTGATGTTTGCCAATTTCCAGGCAGACGGGAGGTGGCTGACAGAGGACAGGCTGAAGAGCGCAGACAGTGGAGAAACAAGAGCAGCAGAGCAGGATTTGAGAAAATGGGCACTCATGCCATCTTGGACCTTTGTTGAAACCGTGTTGAGGCTGGACAGAACATTCTTTACCTTCTAGGATATGGACACAAAATCCAGTAGACATTGGGTAAGAGGAGGTAAGATGGGAAGAGAATGAGATGGGCTAGGTACACAGGATTTGGATACAAACACCGAGTTGAGACATTCAGCTTTATCTTGGGTAGAGTTTGTGGAGATGCTGTTTGAGGTGAGGGAGGAGATAGAGGGGGAGCATGCACGAGAGATGGACAGGCCAAGGAACTACCATGATTTAGAGGAAGAAGAGCAGTTGGAGATTTGTCTTGAGAACAGCAAGTTGTAAGGGTTTGAAAGAAGCAGAGAAGCCTGCACTGAGCAGAAACACTCAGTTACAGTACACCCAGCAGGACGTTACGAGAGCATTAACCAAAGTTCATCTCGTCCTCCGACTACAGCCCGAGCAGATTCTGGTGATATTGTGCAGGTGGAAGAAAATCGAATGACAGACTTTAGCAACAAGCGAAATACTGTATAGGAAAGAGTTGGCTCCATAGTGGCAACTGAATTCCATTTGGAAACTGTGAAAGCAGAGATCAGGTGGTGATTTCAAAAGTTTCACAATCTCAGGTTGAAGCTATTTAAGGATGGGTAGGGGCCAAGAAAACACCCATATATGTCAGTCTTTGTCACACCGAGGTTTTTTGTTCCTCATCACCGATATTTGAATATCAGAGAGAAAGGAATTTGGAGTTGCAGAAGACAGCACACCATCAGCTTCAATGGTCCTGCGTGGGTATAATCAGCATAGCAACCAAAGCTGTTTTGCAATTGTCCCTCCAATGAACAAGGAAACGGTTCAGAAAATTGAAACAACTTCATAAATAGAGACGGACAAGTCAGCCATGTTGTCATGATGCAAATAATAGTTAATCTAGCAAAACAGAAAAAAGAAAGAAAGTGAGAGTCATTGGTGTTTTTGTTGAGAGAGGATGAAGGTGAAGCAGTGAGGTACATCTGCTGATGATGTGTACATACTTGCGGTAAATACGATCGCAGCATAGAAAGCTGTCTATAAGACTTCCTGAAGTCGTGACCCCATTGTGACACACAGTGAGCTTCGTCCACTGCAATCAGCTGCACTCCTGGAGGCAATGAACAATGCCATGAGGCCAGGCAAAAAGAAGAGGTCTCACAAAAGTATCATGTATGTCTGCAAATGTTTTAAGCCACCTTGAAAATAAACATATTATTGTCACATTGGCATATTTTGATAAATAAAAAGGTGTTATCATGTTTTATTGAAGAAACAAAAATGAATTTTATTTTACAAGATTAATGCCTGAAATTTCAATATTTGGTGTGACCACTTTTTTCATCAAAGTCAAGAAATATCCGTTTTGGAATCCTTTCCTGCAATTTCAGGAGAAATTTCATTGGGGGGTTGTTCCATGCATTCTGAAATGTTTCCATTTCTTAATCTTTTCATTTTGCTTGTTTTTCGGTTGTTTATTAATCACACACACACATACATACATATATATACAGGTTGTGGACAAAAAAAATGGAAACACCTGGGTAAATGAAGGACACCAAGCATATTGAACAGCTTCCACACAGGTGTGGCCCACATGTTAATTAAGCAAATAACATCCTCACATGCTTCGTGTCATGTATAAAAATGCTGCACAGGCCTGGTTGCCTATAATTATGGCTCGCATGGCTGCAAGAGGAGACCTCAGTGACTTTGAAAGAAGGGTGATTGTTGGGGCGTGTTTGGCAGGAACTTCAGTGACAAAGACAGCTCAACTTGCTGATATTTCACAAGCAACGGTGTCTAAGATGATGTCGGCATGGAAGTCTGAGGGAAAGACATCAGCAAAGGGCAACAGTGGGTGGAAGCACATACTCCAGGATTGTGATATGTGTGCATTAATATGCCGTGCAAGGCAAAGCAAGTGAGCAACTGCGGATCGTGCAGGCATTAGTTGTTCACGTTAGTTGTTCACGTTAGTTGTTCATTAGGCATTAGTTGTTCGCAGATAAATTAGTATGGTGTTCGTGCAGGCATGATGGGCTGAATGGCCTCCACTTGTGTTAGATTTCCTTGTATCATTTGACGGTAAATTTCAACCTGGTGCATGAACAGCCAGTTTCATCAAAGATCCACCAAGAACTCCATAGAGCAGGATATCAGTTGGGTTGCAGAGCACAAACCACTCATCACAACTGGTAATGCATGTTTGTGAGTCCAGTGGTGCAAACAGCACAGGCAATGGATTATTGAGCAGTGGAGAAATGTGATATGGTCAGATAAATCATCCTTCACCATGTTCTCGACAAACGGATGTGTGGGTACACCTTTGCACCTTGTCTCAGAGTTTGAGGGGACATGCGTCGAGGTTAGTTTGTGTATCCCCGGTGTGACGTCTTCCCCCACCCCGCTACTTTCAATACCCGCATCGGTCTGTTCCAAACACACTGCTACTTTCATTCCTTCGTTCAATACCCCCATTGGTCCGTTCCAAACCATCTGCTACTTTCAAGCCACCATTACTCAATTCAAAAACCCCTCTTTCATACTGTCGGTCTTTCTTTCAACCCCACAGGTTTGTTCTTGTCCTTCTGTGCATGTCTTACTCACAACTCAAATCCACTCATTCATTCTCTTATTATTTACCACCAATCACCCATCACTCCCCAAAACAATTAACCCCCTGCAGTGGCACTGAATTGCTTTCCCACATTCTTCCTTCCCTGTGCTTCCGTATTCTTCCTTCTTGCATTTCACACGTTAGTGACACAAAGCACGACGCTTCTCACATGCGTACTCATGGCCTGCGGGATGGTGCTTCTCGCATGCGAATAGTACAAAGGACGTTTTGAGTGCGCAGGGAAGGGCTGGGGGTGCTCTTCGCGTCTTTAGGGCCGTGGTGGGAGCTGCATTGAAGGCTCCCTCAGGTACGGCGGAATTTTCCACAAGCTGGATCATGGACCAGCTCCCATCGGATACACACCAATTGGAGAGAGGCTTTCACGAGACGGGACTCAAAAAGCCTTGTCTGGTGAGGAGAGAAGAGCCCAGAGTGCGGAGGAGAGCAAGTAAGAGCCCAGAGTGTGGATGGGATGAGAGGAGGAGATTGGGACCATATTCTGTGCAGAGCGTTGGTGCTGCTTAAGCAGTCTCCTTGGTTATTGGGCACAATCCTGGACGGGTCGCCACTCCGACACAGTTTCCCAGCATGTTGGCACTCATTTTGCTGACTTCGGAAGGATGATAGGCCGAGTTAACCCCACCTGGCATTAATTCAACAGCTGAGCGGCATTTGAACTCAGGACCCTAGGATCCCAAGCTCGCCACCCTAACCATTAAGCCAACACCAGGCATATGGGATGAGAGTCACCTCAAAGCTTGTCTGAAATGGAGTGGCTTGCCGTTGGCATATCTGGGACGCCAGAGAGGATTTGCCTACTAGTGCTGGATGCCTCAGAAACATGGCAGAATGTCCTGTCACGCCACATCGCCACTTCACCGCCATTCTTTCCCATTCTTCCCCCCTGCCCCCCAGTATATTTGGACTGGCACAGCCCCATTGAGTTGTTTGAGGTGAGGGAAGTAGTCGACCCTCCACTCCGTTCTTTCCTTTCTCTTCAGGTCTTCTTGTCTCTTCTTCCCAGATGGAATGATGGCCACATGTCCTTTCTCTTAGCAAGATTGCTTCAGAATACGTGTTGGGTTAAGTCTGCTCTTCTATGCTTTTTGCCTGTAAATACTCACTTTAATAATTATTACTTGCTTGGTGATATAGATATATGTATATATATATATATACATACATATATTGTTGCGGGCCGGGGTCCGGTGGCGAGAGTGACCACTAGGTGGGTGAAGTTACGTTGTCTCCCACCAGACTCCCGGAATTGTAGGCCGTCGCTCACAGATAATT
>CM068964.1:97573234-97616949 GCA_035128595.1 Eptatretus atami | reverse complement strand
TGGACCAATGGAGGAAAAGACAAAAACGAACTGGGAACATTTCTACAATCATTTATTTACACTATCCGAGGAAAAACATGTGGCATAGGAACAGGTTTATTGGTGTGTTATGCAGGGAACAGAAGAGAGATGTAGTGCGACAATTTTACAGCAACTTACAAAAGAGGACACAGAGCAGACTTGTCACGAGAATAATACAGGCAAGAATTACAATGATCAAATAACTTATACAGTTTTTACTTAATGGACAGGCACCACACACTCAGACACACACTCAGACAAAATAAACCCAGTTGAATGGCAAAGGACTTTTGCAGCCAGAGAGGGAGGGAGCTGAGGTTACAGTTCTTTTGGTACCTGAACGTTCCGAGGGAAGGGATGCTCCGTGGTGCGGCACCCGACAGAGGTCGTGCAGTTCGGCCCACAGCCGCACGTGTGGAGACCGTGTCTGCGAAGGAGCCCGGGTGGAGAGCGTGGAGTCCAAGGTAGAACGGGGCAGCAGACAGGACCCAACGAGAGACCCAGTCAAGGTCGGGTGTACTCGGACCAGCACAACAGACGGGCCGCCGAGGCGAGATGTGGGCAGGCACTCCGTGATCACGACCTTCCTTCTTCAACCAACAACCAAGGGACCAACTCAACCGCCGAACTCAAGACTCCACCACAGAACTCCAGAACTCCACCACAGAACTCCAGAACTCCAAAGAACTCAACCACTCAACTAACGACCTTCCTTCTTTCTTTGCAACCAGCCAACGAACCCACCGACTCTCTCACTCTACCCTGAGGATGGTGTCGTAATTTATAGATCCCCCTGAGCGGGGAGGGGCCTTGGCGAAGCTGATGTCACCGTCCGCCCTGATTGGACAGGGCCTTCATGGGGTCCACCCTTCCTGGGCAGGATTTCGGCCAGGCCAGGAAAGCCCACCCACTCCACACGTGTTTGAGGAAGGTGGATGGTGGCACAGCCAAGATTTAATTGGAACGTTTGGGGAAGCCGAAAAGGAACTGCGTACGTGAAGATTCTGCCTCGGAAAAACGAGGCTCCGGAGATGCAGGTGGACAGTGGATCATGATGGAGGGGATATAAAGATTTATTAATCTAACTCAAAAAACATCGCAACGCACCCCCTTTTGCTTTCCCATGACACCCAAGGAGGGGTTCTATCTGCACATATACTTAATGGCATAACTAACTTCGGGACAACTGTATGTCTTGTATGCATACGGTTCCTGGAACCATAACAATATATATATATATATGTGTGTGTGTGTGTGTATATATATATATATACATATATATATCTGCTGAACCACATGACATGACGGCATCAACTTTTCTCACACACACACACACACACACACACACACACACACACACACACACACACACACACACACACACACACACACACACACACACACACACCTTATTTCTTTCTTACCTGGGCTCTGATGCAACTCCTGTAGCAAGATGTTGGCATTTGTTGCGAACTCCGGTGTCAAATACGCCACACGGTATTTCCCACTATCACACCAAGAAATCAATATTCAAATTTCAGAATTACAACAGAATTACCCCACAATGATGGGAAATTTAAGGTCATCCTTTTGAAGGACCTTGCAGAAGGTTCCACACACTTGTAAAACTGTTATATTTAAAAATACAGAAGTTAGAGAAGTTGAACATTTAAAATTAGCAAGGGAAGTTGAACACATACTTCCAAAATCAATAAAACCCAAACAACTCACCCCTTGAGCTCTTTCAAAACTTTATCTTTTTCTTTTTGTGCAGAGCCAAGATAACAAGCAGGAATGTTTGAGAGTCTGGAGCACACACAGGGAGCCAAGTACTTTGCAAACACATACAACATAAATGATCGGTGCACATCAAACAGCAGCTGCCACGTCGTCGCTCTATTAAACCAACAAGTCAAGTGTAATGGCAATGCTACGGTGCACCAAATCGACCTTTTACCTAATATTTGGTAAAAACAATGTGCAAATGCGACAACAAAGAACTAACAGGTAAGTAGCATTGCACCTTAAATGCAGAACCTGATCCTCCATGAGCGCAATGAGAGGTGAGATTACCAGCACAAGATTTTTCGTGAACACAGCTGGGAACTGGTAACAAAGACTCTTTCCATAACCTGAAAAAACAACCAACCAAACAACACAGATTCCATTTAACACTGCAACCCTTGCTTTCTGCAACAAAAAGGTCCAGGAAACAGTGCCATGCAATTAAAATGTTGTTTTAAAACCAAAACCAGAGATCTTTGGGTTGTTCTGTTTGGTTTTGAATATTTCAGCAAATGGATCCGATGCTGGGATCACAGGTTCAATTTCCACTACTGAGTTGATTTGTTCATAGTCTACAAATTACAATGTAATGCATGTTTGTACACCGATGTCTCCTCCCCCGCCCCCCCCCCCCAAAAAAAAAATTGGGCATTTTATTCCACCTTTTACATTACTATCCATAAACACCACATCTTGTGTCCATCTTGCCTTCATCATCACAGTACATTGACATCTCCAAATGTCCTTGTCTTGCATGAAATTTCTGACCAAGCTCCACGCTGAGCCGTATACCATTGTCGGAGATTTTCAAAATGAGAACTATTTACAGATTGCAAGGGAAAAATAGCCACACAAATAATAATAATTAAAAAAAATAATTTGAATATCCACTACACAGTTAACCACTGCATCTATAAAATGTATATTGCATTTCTTTGTGTTAAACTGAATCTGTAAATATTTTGCCCAATCGATGAAACCATCGAGACTTTCCTGAAAGTAACCAACTTCCTATCTACTATCTATCTTACCTCCAAGCTTTGTCATTTGCGAATTTGTAAAGCCAACTCAAATCCCCCCTCCGCCCCCCCCCACCCATTCCACCCCCCCCATCTTTATTCAGAATGAGCTTCCGACTAAGTTTTCAACAGCAATTTTCCCTCCAATCCGTTCAAAGTGACATTTCCACGCCATCTCATGCTGACCTTGTACCTCTTGGTGTGTTTTCTACTTTATAGACCCTGGCTCAGTGTCTACCCCCAGGCAAAAGTAACATTCCTTTCCTGTAGTAATTCGCTGCAGACTACTGTAGTATATGAGAGTACAACTCTCATATACTATCATTCTAACAGTAGCATTTTTGCCTGGGACTGGTGAAATAAGATCTCTTGACAGTGATCCTGAATTGCAATTTGAGAGATTTATGTATGTATTATATGTTTAAAGGCTCAAGTTGTTCCGGTATCAAGCACAAGTGGCATCAACAAAGAAACTATTGGAAAGGCTCTGCACACCTGTTGCCATGATGACAACATTGTCCCGTCGCTCTTCCAAAAGTGAGGTAATCACCCGCCACTGCATGCTGAAGGAACATGAGATGAGGGTAATACAACCAGTCAGCAAAATAAACAAACAAATAAATAAAGCAAAATATGAAATAAAATAAAACAATGCGCACCCTTTCTCAACTCAGCTCTTCCAAACTGTTTAAAATAAAATAAAATAAACTTTTGTCAAGTTACAGAGCCCAAACTACTGTCATCCTGAGTACCACTGGTTTACAATACTGTCGGACCCCGACATTCGCGGGGGATACGTTCATGAAAAATGCCACGAATGTCAGGGTTCACAAATGTCGGGGCATTGGTGGGTTTTTTCCCTTCATTTATTACTTACGAAATCTAAAGATTTCGTAAGTATATTGATCAGTTCCGTTTCTGTTTGTTACTTACGAAATCTAAAAGGATTTCGTAAGTATATTGATGACTTCCGTTTCTGTTGTTTTGTTTGTTTGTTTGTATGTTTGTTTGTTTGTTTGTTTGTTTGTTTTGTAGGCACGATAATCTCGAGAACGGAAGAAGCTACCAATGTCAAATTACATCACGTGATTCAGGAGGGTGATGGCAAGTGCTGATTAGATTTTGGTCGAAATCGGTCAAAGGTCAAGGTCACAGTGAGGTCAAATATTCGATTTTTGATGGTTTGGTACAGATAACTCGAGAACGGAAGAAGCTACCAATGTCAAATTACACCACGTGATTCGGGAGGTTGATGGCTCGTGCTGATTAGATTTGGTCAAAATCGGTCAAAGGTCAAGGTCACAGTGAGGTCAAACATCCAAAAAATGATAACTCGAGAACGGAAGAAGCTACCAATGTCAAATTACACCACGTGATTCAGGAGGGTGATGGCTAGTGCTGTAGATTTTGGTCAAAATCGGTCAACGGTCAAGGTCACGGTGAGGTCAAACAATCGATTTTTAATGGTTTGGTACAGAATCATCGTAGAAACTTCTGGTTTGCGTCGCTACCTTCTCTAGAGACAGCTTTTATTAGACAAGGTCAGTGGTCAAGTTGACGTTTTCGTAAGTACCAGTCTATAGACTGCTGTTTGTTTGTATGTTTGTTTGTTTGTTTGTTTGTAGGCACGATAACTCGAGAAAGGAAGAAGCTACCAATGTCAAATTACACCACGTGATTCAGGAGGGTGATGGCTAGTGCTGATTAGATTTTGGTTAAAATCGGTCAAAGGTCAAGGTCACAGTGAGGTCAAACATCGATTTTTGATGTTTGGTTTCAGATAACTCGAGAACGGAAGAAGCTACCAATGTCAAATTACACCACGTGATTCAGAGGGGTGATGGCTAGTGCTGATTAGATTTTGGTCAACATCGGTCAAAGGTCAAGGTCACAGTGAGGTCAAAAATTCAATTTTTGATGGTTTGGTACAGAATCATGGTAGAAACTTCTGGTTTGGTCGCTACCTTCTCGAGAGACAGCTTTTATTAGACAAGGTCAGAGGTCAAGTTGACGATTTCGTAAGTACCAGTCTATGACTGCTTGTTTGTTTGTTTGTATGTTTGTTTGTTTGTTTGTAGGCACGATAACTCGAGAAGCGAAGAAGCTACCATGTCAAATTACACCACGTGATTCAGGAGGGTGATGGCTGTGCTGATTAGATTTTGGTCAAAATCGGTCAAAGGTCAAGGTCACAGCGAGGTCAAATATTCGATTTTTGATGGTTTGGTACAGTGAGGTCAAATATTCGATTTTTGATGGTTTGGTACAGAAAACTCGAGAACGGAAGAAGCTACCAATGTCAAATTACACCACGTGATTCAGGAGGGTGATGGCTAGTGCTGATTAGATTTTGGTCAAAATCGGTCAACGGTCAAGGTCACGGTGAGGTCAAACATTCGATTTTTGATGGTTTGGTACAGAATCATCGTAGAAACTTCTGGTTTGCGTCGCTACCTTCTCTAGAGACAGCTTTTATTAGACAAGGTCAGAGGTCAAGTTGACGATTTCGTAAGTACCAGTCTATGACTGCTTTGTTTGTTTTGTTTGTAGGCACGATAACTCGAGAACGGAAGAAGCTACCAATGTCAAATTACACCACGTGATTCAGGAGGGTGATGGTTAGTGCTGATTAGATTTTGGTCAAAATCGGTCAAAGGTCAAGGTCACAGTGAGGTCAAACATCCAAAAAAAAGTTATAACTCGAGAATGGAAGAAGCTACCAATGTCAAATTAGACCACGTGATTCAGGAGGGTGATGGCTAGCGCTGATTAGATTTTGGTCAAAATCTGTCAAAGGTCAAGGTCACAGTGAGGTCAAACATAAAAAAAAAATTATAACTCACGAACGGAAGAAGCTACCAATGTCAAATTACACCACGTGATTCAGGAGGGTGATGGCTAGCGCTGATTAGATTTTGGTCAAAATCGGTCAAAGGTCAAGTCACAGTGAGGTCAAACATTCGATTTATGATGGTTTGGTACAGAATCATCGTAGAAACTTCTGGTTTGCGTCGCTACCTTCTCTAAAGAGACAGCTTTTATTAGACAAGGTCAGAGGTCAAGTTGAAAATTTTGGTAAGTTACCAGTCTATGACTGCTTGTTTATTTGTTCATTTATATTTAAATGGTCTTGCCTCGTGGAAGAACGATGACACAGAACAAATAAGGACACAACATCATGAAGTGAACAGCAAGAGAAAGGAGAAAAACAACAGCAGGGCGGAGGGAGAAAGTAAACAGAGACGGACAAACAAGGGATGCAGGTAACGATGAGGGGTAAGGGAGAACGCAAATGGTGGACAATATAGATATGTAAGCAAAATTGTGTTTGACCAGTTTGTGATTTTGTCGAGGTCCGAGGAGAGGGAAGAGGCTGCTGCCTGTCTGTTATAAGGATGAGAGATGTCACGACAGAGTGGAATCATCAGCAAAGAGATAGAGGATTTTCCATTTCATCAGCGAGATCACTGATGAAGATTTGGAATACTACACGGCCGAGAACACTGCCTTGTGGTACTCGAGCCTTGACAGGGAGAGGAGAAGAAAGGGTTCCGTTGAGAGCCACATGCTGTCTACGAGAGTAGAGTAAGTCAGTAATCCAAGAGTGGAGTTGGCCTTGGATTCCATAGGCAGACAGGTTGGAGAGCAAGGCAGGACACCAGACTCTATCAAAACCTCGAGATATGTCCAGGGAGACGGCTCTGATCTCATGTCTGATATTGAGGACCTCAATTTATCATTGGGAGAGTAGAAGGAGCAGGTCGAAGGTAGAGTGACCAGGTCTGAATCCAAATTAATGATATGAGCTGAGGCTGTCGGAGAAAAGGAATGATTTTTTGTCAACTGCGACAATGGATTCCATGACCTTGCTGATGATTGGAAGTAAGCAAATTGGGCTGTAGTTAAGGGGATCCATTTTTGCACCTTTTTATGTAATACTGTAATGTTGGCTGATTTCCAAACAGATGAAAGATGACCTATGATAAATGACAGGGTGAAAAGGGCAGAGAGAGGAAGCACAAGAGCAGCAGAGTAAGTTTGTGGGGCACGTGAGCTGATGCCGTCTGGTCCAGTTGCAGAGTCAGAGTCGAGGGTTGCCAGAAACTTTTCCCCATTTTCAGGTGCAAAATACACATAATTCATGAGCAATTGGGTATGACTGGGAAGGATGGGTACAGAGAGGTCGGGTTCAGGCAAACACAGAATTGAAGCATCCAGCCCTCTCATGAGCGGAATCGGCTGCGTTGCCATTTGAAGCGAGGAAAGGGATGGAAAGGGGAGCATACACCAAAGATGGACTTGATAAGGCGTGACAAGGTTTTAGAGGAGAAAAGTTTGAAAGCTCATTTTTGAGATTGGACAGATGTTGTTTTCTGGCTCTCCTGAGGGTGGTTGTTGGTGCAGGCTTTGTGGAATGATCTGAGGTTGCCTTCAGTCGGATTTGCCTTCCAGGAGGAGATTCGGCAAAGGTACTCGCTCTTGCAGGTTGTTTGAAAGCAACAGCCTCACCACATGATTCAGAGAACCAAGAGCAGTGGGATGGCTAAGATAATTGAAGACGAGATGGGATGAATCTGTGCACAAGAGAGCAGGTTTCTGTGGAAGAATTCCCAGGCTGAATTAGTATCAGCGGTGGTGGATCTAGGAGTCAGTCCTGAAAAGTTAAAAAAAAAATCTATCTTTTATTCCAGCAATCTCAGTGTGTGTGAGTGTGTGTGTGTGTGTGTGTTGTGTGTGTGTGTGTGTGTTGTGTGTGTGTGTCTGTGTGTCTCTGTCTGCGACCGCCGTTTCTCGACAACCACCGGTCCGATCTGATTGAAACTTGCCAGGAATATTGCCGGGGACCCGCGGATGTGCCTTTTCAAGGTTTGATATTGTTACGGCTGTGGAAATTCGCAGAACACCATAAAGGTCCTTAGTTCAGTTAGATCGATAAGTCTGTGTTCAGTTAGATTTCCCCACCGTTGTTTAATGGGTTTATTCGTGTTAACAGGGCTGTGATCCTTTGAGATAGCCGTTTTTCTTTACTATCGTTATTTTGGACCAACCACGTTTAACCACCACAAACACCTTCACAACGCCACCATCACAACAACACGATCGCCTCAACCACCAACCTCACCTAACCACCTTCCCCGCTACGCCAACTGCCGATCCCCTTCTCCACAAACCAAACCACAACACTCTATCGGTGGCGCGCGGATTTTCCCACCTGTTTTTCTCGCGTGCCGATCGGGGAGATCGTTCGTCATTGGTCGGTTCGTGGAAGTGAGGCGCTGGAGATAAGGAACGCCCCCTTCTCGAAGCTTCGCGCAGGAGCTGGAAGGGGCAGAGCGATAAACGGGAGGAGCGAGGCGTTGGAACTGAGGAATATAAGGGCGCGCAGGACGCCAGGTGGGTCTTCGTGGTGGTTTCGTCTTGGTCTTCGGAGAGTCTTGGGTTCGGTGGTTCGGGTCGAGTCGTCGGAGCTCGCAGTCGGTGGGAGTCCGGGCGTGGCACGCGGGGACGCGGACGGGAGGCGCCGCTTTGCCAGCTCTGTCGCGCACGCCTGCGCATCCGTGTGGAGATGCCGAGAGAGGCTCGCCGGCCCCGTGGAAGGCCGAGCTCAGCCGCGGCTGTCCTAGCTGCCCTGGGGGACAGACGTGTGACTCACCCACCATCGCACCACGAGGGTGCAGGTAACCTGCAACGGTCTCGGGCCCGTTCGTCATTCAGGCTCCACGCCATAAAGGTCTACGGACCCTGTCTGGCGCCCCCGTCTTTGAGGGTGGCCTTTTCCTTTCTTTTGAATGAATGTTGGTGGCGCCGTGTCCTGTAAGTAAAAACTGTTAAGTGACTAATAATTGCTGATAGACGGTCGTAGTGCTTTCACCTTGCTCGTGTCTTTGTCCCCGTCCCGTACATGATTGTTTTACTGTACAAGTGTTTTTCATTGCTTTTCTGGTATACGTGCTGTGTGAAATAAATGTGCTTGGTTAAATGTACCCTGTTTGTTGCGTCCTCCTTTCTCCCATTGAAATGCCATCTTGCATTGCGGAATAATAGTTGGGTTGTTAAATACCCGTTAAATAGAATCGGATCCGGCGAGGTCGGCGATAATACCCGCTCGGTTATCACTGCAGAACGGAACGGACCGCTTGAGCGGTTCGTGTCCAAGCCGACCTGCGCCAAGGTACGGTCTCTCGGTAGGCTACCCGCGCAGGTACTTAGGTATACGATATTCGGCGATTGACCCTATTTTGCGCGGGTAGAAAATTGGCTAGGCCGTGGTGGGGTTGAAGACCCACCCGTGACAGGGTTCCGGCTTGTTCCGGAAGGTCACGACTGAATTGTCTGTCCGGTGGGCGACGCGGCTGCTATTAGGATGCGGTCGATCGCACGCCGGTGGGCGCGAATTCGTAACAATATTAATCGGACAAGCGGTTCCCAAGTTACGGCCATCTTATTGCTATTTTCAGTGTTGGAAAGGTGTATATATATATCGCAGCTGAAATTTCGTTCCACCTTATCATGTCATTTTTTCCCAAAGATATCTCAGAATAATGATAACAGCATATTAATAATAATAATAATAAGACAATAATTGGCAGTAATAAAAAGATAACGTGATACAATGACCAATGTCTGTCAACCAATAACGACCTATATATTGTCTGTCAACCAATAATGACAAATAACGTCTGTCAACCAATGACAGGACACGGTGCTATGACGTCACGAATGTCACGTCACAATTAATGTTTATTTATTTATTTTTTGTTTTTTTTGCACGATGACATCACAACTCTTCTTCTTCTTCATTTGGTATGACGTCACAATCGACGCTGGGGACCTGAGTATGTGCCTTTTCAAGGTTTGATATTAATCGGACAAGCGGTTCCCAAGTTACGGCCATTTATCTGTCAACCAATGACAAGACACGGGCTATGACATCACGAATGACGTCACAATTAATGTTTATTTATTATTTATTTATTGTTTTTTTTTGCACGATTGACGTCACAATTCTTCTTCTTCTTCATTTGGTATGACGTCACAATCGACGCTGGGGACCTGAGTATGGGCCTTTTCAAGGTTTGATATCGTTCTTCATCCGTTCAGCTGTTTCCATGTGTTTCCCAAGTGAAAACTGTTTTTCCCAAGGTTTGAATTAATTGTTCAAATTATAATTAACCCAAGGTTTGAATTTTCCCAAGGGAAACAGCTGTTTCCAAGGGTTTGAAAGCTGTTTTTTCCCAAGGTTTGAATTAATTGTTGTGCTTGGTAGACATTTGTGAATACATTTACAGAGAGAGGGGCGAGAGGAGGGGGAGAGAGAGGGAGAGAGGGGTGAGATAGGGGGGGAGAGAGGGCGAGAGGGGGCGAGAGAGGGGCGAAGAGGGGCGAGAGAGGGGGGCGAAGAGGGCGAGAGAGAGGGGTGAGAGAGAGGGGGTCACAATTCAGAGAGGGGGAGAGAGGAGGGGGCGAGAGAGGGGGGTGATAGTGGGGGCGAGAGAGAGGGGCGAGAGAGAGGAGTGAGAGGGCGAGAGAGGAGGGGGGGAGAGAGGAGGGGCGAGACTAGGGGGGAGAGAGGGGGGGGTGAGAGAGAGGGGGCGTCACAATTCTCTTCTTCTTCGTTTGATATGACGTCACAATTGACGCTGGGACCTGAGTACGTTTCCCAGGTTTTCCCAAGTTATGGCCATTTATGATACGGTTGGTCCGATCTAATTGAAAAAATGCCCCAATCCAGTCGTCGTTTACGAGAGCGAAGGAACGAAGCTGCACATACTGGCACGCACCTACGGGCACGCACTAGTAATAATAATAATAACAAACAAAAACGGGAATACGTGAAGTGCGAATGTAAAAGCAGGTCACAGTATGACCCGCGAATATGCGGGGTCCGCAAATAGCAGGACCATGAACGTCGGGGTCTGACAGTATTCTTGAATATTACTAGCAAAAATCAATGTGTAAAGTCCAAGTTTTCAATAATGCTAGTTAAACAGACTCAACATCAAATTATATATTGTGACTGTTGTGAGCCCGAAGAAGGACAGTTGTGAACCCCCAGGAAGGACAAAGCATATGCACATAGGTTTAAAGCTAGTTATGCCTTTGAGTATTCTGTTCAGTGATAAAGAATAAATGTTTTTCATGTGGATAGATATGCATTGCGAATGGGAGTTAGAATAAGTTTATGTTATTCCTTTTCTGCACTTCCTCAATTCGATCCATTTCTAACACATGCACACCGAGCACATGCACACCGCACCAACAAAATATTCCCACACCCTTTTCCTCAGCGAATAATTTGTTGCACTGCTCCCAAAACCCCTGCCTCGTTTACCTCCTGTCCGAGCAGAAGCAATCCATCACCCTTAACAGGTGGGCGGAGATTTCTTGTTCCTCCCCTCCCCCCAAATGGAACTTTGGCAAAGGTACTCGCTCTGCCCAATGAAACCGTGTTGCCAGACAGAAAGCGAAGACCCAACCAATCACCACCAAAGAGGGGCGCCATCAGTCCAGACCAACGGGGGGGGTTGGGGGCTCGGAAGCCACGAGTTGAGGTGGGGAGGGAAGTCAATAAAAGGTGAGATGCAGCAGATTTCACAGCGGTTCAGGGGAGATCTCAAACATAGAGGTTGGGGGAGATGCGAGCGAAATAACAGACAGTTCTCTCTTTGGAGCAGATTAAGATTCGGGGAGATTCACACAGACATTTAAATTGGATCGATTGGACAGGAAAGGCAGATTGGAGAATGAAGTGAGACAACAGATTCGCTCCTTCGCTTTCTTTCCAGCATTCCCTTTCCAACTTTCGTCTAATTTATTCTTTATCTTTCCTATCTTTCTTATTCCGTACTCTCCACCTCACTCACAGATGCACACCTCGAGCCCAGTGTACTTTCATCTCACCCCGGCTTTCGGCACAACACCATGGAGCTGCCTGCCTTGCCGGACAATCTTCCCGCACAGCCACGCAGTAAATTGTGTTCGGCCAAAGAACATCCAACGTTCCAACGGAGTGAAGGGAGGAATCTAAGAGGGAGGCGAACCCAAACGGCTGAGCATTGGGGGAACCACAATCACAGGCAGGGTTACGGAAGTTGCACCAGGGCTCGTAGAAGACCCCTCACTCCCTTATTCTCACCAATATTTCTCATCCCTTTCCCAAACTTTCTCTCACTTCTTTGGGTGTCTTGATTCATTTGTGTAGAAGTGTGAAGTAATTGTTTTAAGGATCTGATGGTGGGTATATCGCATAGGAGGTAATGGGAATGTATATGTACTGTTTGTAAATATTGCTTGCCTTGCCTTTCCTGATTTCCCCTGCCATTTCCGCATTTGAATTGCCGAGCTGCCATTTCTACTGCTAATTTCCTCCTCGTGTAATAAATTCATGAAAGAGTTGACATCGTCTCTTGAATTATCCTGCTGAGTGTTGATTTGAGATAGTGCTCCTGGGAAAATTGGCCCAAATGATTAATTGGTCTGATAGATGATACAGTGCAGCGCGCAATGCTGGTTTGCTTGGCCAATTAATATTTGTTCGTTATGCAGCCGCCAGCACGGTTTCGCATCTGCTTCATTCATCTCAAAGGTCAGTACACCGACTGTGGGCATGAAGATCTGGATAGAGGTGAGTGTTGTAGACTGCGTCTGTGGTCTTTTGATAGACAAGCCGGACTTTCAGAGTTATCAGGGTTGCGTCCGCAATACATTTGGTATAATGGTAGCTCAGAGGTGAGAACAATGGACTGATATCCAAGATATTGTGAGTTAAACTTTACCTAAAGGCAGAATTAGGATTTCTGGAAACCAAGAAAGCCTTCAAATAAATACTGCACTGGAAGTGCCAAAAAAGCCCAGCCAGCTCATTCAAAACCCAAGATGTGTGTACATAATCTGCTTGCCCTACCTTGTCTGGTCAACTTGTGATGCCTCATCATTTATTGTGGCATTCTCATGCCAATATGATGATGTTCAAAATAATGGAACAACACAAACATGCTATTAGGTATTGTCACATCAGAGACCCAAGATGCTTTGCACCGGAGGTCTAAATACCTCCACAAATAACGAAAGCAATGTTTGACTTTAATGCATTCAGAATTAACTAATTAACAAGTTATGGTACCCCAAGGTTCGTTCAAATAAAGCAGAGACCGGCAGTTACTCATGCACAGGAAGGTAGACGGTGAGAATTGTGTTATGTTTGTGGGGTAGATGGAGGCACTTCATCGGAACGATAGGATCATATAGAGTTGCTTGGCCAATGGACGTGTAGGAGACATCTCGATGTAAACTAAGTAGGGAAACTGTGAGCTTAAGTGTTACTTGTCACCACAGCGGGGGTTAATTATATAGGGATCAAGAAGGATAATTTTCCCCAGTATGTGATTGCCCCCTGTAATTAAACTATTCCTTTTTAGGTCATCTCTACCGAGATGACCTAATAAAGCCGGACCAAATGTCCGTCCGTCCGTACGTCAACAATTTTTCTTTCCGATCTTGATGAAACTTAGCATGTGGGTAGAGGTCGATGAGTGTTGCACAACGATATAACTTTTGTCCGGGTTCAAGGTCAGGGTCAAGGTCATAAGGTCACGTAAGTTATAAAAATCGCCATTTTCAAAACCTATCTAGTCTGCCATTCTACAAGATATTCGGCAACTGTTTATTGATTATGATAGTAAAAAATATTATCTTGTATCTAACCGGACAGATTTTTTAATTTCCATCCCATTTGGCCGCCACGTAACCTGGAAGATGGTCAAAAACACCTCCCGGTACAAAGGAAACTTTTTACTTCCGATCTTGATGAAATTTGGTATGCGAGTAGAGGTCGATGAGTGATACCCAACGACATATTTTTTTTTCCCGGATTCGAGGTCAGGGTCAAGGTCACGAGGTCACGAAAGTTGTGAAAGTCACCATTTCAAAACCTATCTAGTCTGTCATTTTAGGAGATATCTGGCAACGGTTCACGATTTATGATAGTAAAAAACATTATAGAGATGACCGTCACCCCCACACGGGGGTAATTTTTTTCATTTACAAACCAGCAATGATAGAATTACATTTTCGTAACAACAACCATTACAACCGAGCTGCACGACCAAGCAGGCAAGAATCCCCACCTCCAAGGGTGACGGTGGGCGAAAGTCACACCCCCAGAATGGATGATTGATAGGCGTGACGTCGAAGAGAGATCAGAAGCGAATGCATGAGGGAGTTTGGTGTGAAGGATGGGATCGTAACCAAGAGGTGTCTCAAAAGAGAACCAGGGGGGGGGGGTAAGCTGCTCATGGCAGGAGCAGAGTGAGGTTAGTCAGAGTCTTGTGTGAGGGGGTGATCGGAAAGAACAGCGTGAGAAGACACATCGTTGCAGGAGGAGAGAGACACGGTCGGAGACAAAGGCTTGAAGCGGGACAGAAGCAAGACAGGCAGGATCTGCGGTCGAAAGAGCAGGGCATTACGGCTGGCTTTCCTTCGACGCATGAAGAAGACCACATGATTCTTGTGTTCGTGCTCCTGAGGCGAGTTAGCCCACGTGTGGGACCAGCATCAAAGCCTCGTGTTGAGCCATCGGGGAAAAGAGACAATGCCATTCTGCAAAGCAGAAGATCAACGTCGGTGAGGACGGTCGAAAAAGAGGCTGCATGGCAGCTGAGAGCAGCTCGGCGCCATTGTGGGCACGTCCTCCCACGCAGTGATGAAGCAGTTTGGTGACCTTCAAGCTAATGAAACTCACTCCTGGACCCGAAGCTAAGTGCCGAAATAGAGGAGGTATTTTTTTTTTTGTATACATTGTCGAGGCTCGTATGAGAGCCAACACAACACACAACAAGGGTGGTAGGAGACAAGAGGGGCGGGAGAGGGAAGGACAAAACAGTGGGGAACAGAGACATTGTTTTATTCTGTTCCCCTTGTCTGTATTCAAGTCTGTGTGGAGGCACCTCAAACTTATATTGAAGTTACCTCACATCTTGATTTGTTCCATTATAACTTGATTTTCTGTAAAATAAATCAGTATTTTTTTAAGTTGCTGGTGTCCGTGTATCTGTAGTGGATGAGAGTAAAACCCCTGTGCTGTGCTACCGTCCTGGTGAAGCACCTAGCTGTTTCTTTCCCACGAGGGCCATAATCTCCGAGAATCTCGGCTGTAAGCCTCCAATGGAGAACTGTTTGGCCATCCGTCCAGGTAGGGGCAAATCCACCGAACTACGACAATATGTTTCTTGTACATTAAGAAAGGGTTAATTAAAAAGTATAGATTGGGGAAAGGATGAACAAGACTATAAATAATGGAATAGATCCAGTGGTCAACAGACAAAGGGAGGGATAAAGTGGGTGGGGAGGGGGGGGGGGAAGGTAATAAACACAAACTTATCTACAAGAGAAATAATCCCACTAAGGGTGCTGACAATACCATATTCAGACCACCAAAGGGAACATAACGATCGAGGACTGGTGCAGGTATGAGCTGGTCATGACTGCAGGACGCTGATGTCATGTAGGCTGGCACGGCACAGGGCGAAGTACAGCTCAGGACGAGAGAGGAGAGCAGGAGAGTATGGTGTGAATGTGGGAAGATGACTTCTGCATCTCTCGATCGATCTTTCTTGAATGAGCCATGAAGCAGAGAGAGACCAAGAGGTCGTCTCCAAAAGCCCAACTGCCATCATTTACGCTCATGCATGGACACAGCCTTTACACCTCTGGGGACCACCTTCATGCACGGCAGTTCCCTTTCATTAGGGCTCCCGCAGCCAATAGGCGGCACCATCTTCCGGGCAATCCACCCTGTGGGGCGGCCCCTCGTAAAAGTGTTCCACCCCTCTCCAGGGCTCCATAGCTCACTTCACCCGTGGACTACAGTCTCCTGGCCAACGGCCCATTGGGATATCCATTTAAATGCGCCAAGCACTTTCCGTGTGCCATGTGACCAGGTCCACACCTGGCCTCGCCTGCACATGAGGTTTTACACATTACAACCTCACCCTGTTCTGCTCTTTTGTTTACAATAATTACCCCGTTAGTGCACATATTAATTCAACTTACCCATGACAGATCCCTATTGCAGGAGTAATTCTACACCACTCAAGCACACGGTCAAAATTATTCTTAGAACATTCTATCCATGCCCTCCCCCCACCCTCATTCCATGTAACAGTATTATGAAATATTCAAATCAGTTTTACACTGCATTATTTTGTTTATTTTTTTCTAATTTTTTTAAACAATGATCTAAAGCTCATGCAGGAGCTTATGCATAAATCACATGTAGTATAGAATATATTAGTAAACATCAGTGAACTTTTACATGATTTAGGACGACATTCATAAACAATGGACAAACACATTTTGTATATCGGATTTCAATATAGGTTCCCTGTAGTACAAGCCAAGGGTTAAGATGGGAATACTGAAAGATCAAAACATGCCACACATCAAGTACAATCAGGTATTAGTTAAACAACAAGAAATAATAATCATAAAAACTTACGGTTTAAACGACGAGTGACCAAAAAATGTTTTCAAGCAGGTTAAGTGCTCCGTCCTGGGTTCAGGAATATTTTCTTCTGTGGAAAAAATGGAGAAAGCCACAGATGGGCAGACCTTTCAGTGCAAGACAAAGACAGAGGAAACTAGCATCCGTTGAAGACTAAGTCTTCGATATCCCCCGCCATAGTAAATGAGGATTAACAAACTTATATTCCCTAAGCGTGTGCAATATGATTGTGAAGTTTCCCCTTGATCTGACCAGCCGTTCTGGAGAAGAAGATGTTTGAGGGTTTTAGGATAAATTCATTATGGCCGCCAAACCATGTGACCTATCAATTAGAAATTAACAAACTTCTGAAAGGATGTCTTGGGAAAGTGTATATGAAATTTTACCTCAATCTGTCCAGCCGTTCTGGAGAAGAAGATTTTCAAAATTTATTAATTTTCAATCCAAGATGGCTGACGAACCATGTGACCTATGACATCATAAATTTACATTTGCCTCCAATCCTCCAGTGGAATACGTGTGTGAAGTTTCGTGTTAATCGGATGAGGTGTTTTTCTATCCAAGATGGCCGCCAAACCATGTGACTTGTGACGTCATAATTTTTCCTATGTATGCAGACATGATGGAAGATGATAGTTGCAAATTTTCGCTTCGTTAGGTTATGTGATTCCAGAGAAAACATTATTTAATATTTTCTTGAATCCAACATGGCTAGCAAACCATGTGACCTACCAATTAGAAAATATCAAAAGGCACCAGGTCACCACTTGCTTGATATGTGTACCAAATTTCGTAAATATATCTTGAGGGGATTTGTAGTTAAGACGGATGGACGGACGGACGGACGGAACCCATTTCTATATCCCCCGCCAACTTCGTTAGTTGGCGGGGGATAATTAGCCACTGTGCTTTGTTTTCAGAATGAATGATTGGTACATTTTTTACAAAAACAACTTCTTCAGATTACATGCAGCCAATAGACAAAATGCTAGTATTTCCTTCCTCATTTGTTGCTGCGCTTCGAAGGTCATGGAAGTGATTTTCTCATTTCCTTCGAGACACTCAATGATAATGGCCCATGGAAGACATAATTGAGAGATCGTCATCCGAGCTATACAATACAGGATGGACATACAAACAAGGTCATTGTGGGTAGAAATGATCCTGAGTCTAATATCAGGTGAAGTATGGGAGCATGCACCGGAGCAGCGCGTCGCTGCATCCACTTTCCGCCTGTACTCCAGGGACCTCCGTCTGGCCATCCACCAGGCAGATGCCTGGCCCATCTCCACCTCCTTGAGATGCTGATCAACCTGCTACAACCACGAGGCACGTGGTCAGCCCATTGACCTCCTCCACTCACGAGTCTCCCTCAGTGAGAGAATCTGGTGAGCAGGATCAGCGTCAGGAAAATGAGCCACATGTTAATACAGCCGCAGCTGATGCCCACGGACTATGCAGATAATAAATCTCATTTGAGTCTCAGCAACCGCTAGTTGGCCACAATATCCGACCAGCAATAACCAAGGACTCTCCGAAGAGACCTGGTACCAAAGGAAGTCTCCATTTCAGAACCCTGGTCATAGTCCAAGTCTCACATCCATTGAGCAAGACTGGAAGCACCAAGGACCTGAAGACTCGGGCTTTCGTCGTTCTGCATAGGTACCAGCAGCACCACTCCCCGTGATCCATTGAATCCATAACTCCCCAGGCCCGACCCAGACGTCTAGTGACCTCTGGCTCACAGCCAGCAGAGACATGAATATCACTGCCAAGGTAAATTAATCTCTCCGTGACCTCAACATCCTCACCACAAACAAGTACAGGCAAGATAGCAGCATCCAAGATGTCATTGAAAGCCTGGATCTTAGTTTTGACCCAGGAAACCCGTAATCCCAGTGGCTCCGACTCCTCATTCAGCACCTCGAGGGCCCCCAAAAGGATATCTGGAGTCTCTGCAAAGATGACTGCATCATCTGCGAAATCAAGTTCAGAGATCTTGGCATTCCCAAACGATGCACGGCAGCTTGATCTCTCCGACATCCTCCCCTGAATCCAATCCGTACAAGTGCTGAAAAGTGTGCGGGGCAGTACACACCACTGACGAACTCCAATAGCAACTGAAATAAGTCAGAGATGGTATCACCACATCTCACAGCACTCTCAGTTCCAGAGTACAGTTAAGACATCAGATTGATCAGTTTTAGTGGCACCCCATGAAGACCACAAATCCTCCAGAGGAACTGAGCACTCCGGTAGACCCTGCAGTCCTGGATCATCCTCCAGCGACTATCAACGAGCACATGGTCAACCTCCTTTGCCACACCACCAGCATTGGAATACCAAGTCCAGCGGTGAGCCTGTGAGCGCTGAGACCATGAATCAGCCACCCTCAGTCCATGACTTCTTGCAAAGTCAAGGAACTTGGTGCTATTCTGGTTCACATTTCCAGACCCAAGGGGACCAACAGATGTCTCAAAACCATCCTTATCAGTGCCAGTCGATGCATTGAAATCCCCCAAGACTAGAAGAGTATCTTGCCTGGGGAAATGATCAACCACAGACTCTAGCGCGGCATAGAATTCGTCCTTCATGGTGAGATCACTCGCCTCACTCGGTGCATATACAGAGACCAGGGAAACGACACCCAAGGAGTGACGAATCCTTTGTCTCATAATACGTTCGTTGATCGGTGTTACCTCAATTATCATTGGAGTCAGCTTATTGGACATAGCTGCAGCAATTCCTTGAGCATGGTAACCATTAGAGCAACCAGACCATTCGTAGGTGTAACCAACCACCATGATCTCGCCACTATCCGGTCTCCGAACTTCAGAGTTCTGCAATACCGTTGTTCAAACACTTGAGCTTAGATGACAAGAGAGACAGGTGATCATCCTCTCTTGTGGATAGGACATTCCAGGCACCCACCCGAAGGGACCGCCTCTGTCTTGTGTCCGGTAATGGTGATGGTAACCCAAGGAGACCGCTGTCTGGTGTACGACACCCAAGGAGACCGCTGTCTGGTGTACGACACTACAGCACCACTCAACCACATCCCACCGCAATCTGACCCTGGATGCCTACTCCATGCTTTTCCTCCCATCATCAAGGAATGGGGTCCCAAAGGCTTTGCCTCAATCCCGTAATTCGTTGAGCTGCTCTGCAAAGGGCAGCAGCACAGGAGGTACTTCCATGGAGTGGATTTTCAGTTTTCTTTGCATTTTTTTGTGTGTGTTTTGCGGAATCAAGTATTTTGGTTCGGTGGCCGGAGTGCAAATCCTGCCACCAACGTCCTAAAAAAAAAAAAAGTAACCCAACTGCAGGACGACATCCGCAGACAGTTGAGCACGAGATATGGAAGGCCGTTGGCTCACAAGGAGCTCCTCTGCCCTTTGACAGGTTTTGTTTTTAATCCTACTGGGTGTCCATATCCATACACCCTCATCACCAGGAAACCTTGCGGGAGAGACGGTTCAGTCACTGAAAACCCGACCATGAAACAGGTTAGTACCGGTTTACATGGCACCTGTAGCAAGTAACAGGTCTAATCTGGCCTGACCTGACAAAATGTGGGGCAGGAAGTCTAATGTGCAGTCAAAAAATTCAAATCAGCATTAAGTGTAAAGGTGATTGGAGTTCTGAGGTCACATCAGGGCATTTGCGATGGTATTTCAATATAAAAATACAAGGAATAACAAAATTTAATGAAGTATGCTCAGCATTCCACAATATTATATAATTACTTACCATCATTTTTATCATCTGTCATGCTTGCAGAAATACCTGCTTCCTTTGGGAATGCCTGAAAACCAAACCCAACAACAATCAAGTAATAGTTACAAGACAGTAACAGGAAAGATGCTACAAGTGATTATTGCTGCAAGCAGTAATGATGTAAATTTCTGTGTATAAGCCACACTATTTTAAGAACAGGAAAAAACAAAAGTCGGCGGTGCGGTTGATACATGGCGATAAGAAATTTGATCGTAGGACATGAGAAAATTACCTATTTGCAATGCTGAATATCTCATTTCTTTCACTTAGATGCACATTGGAAGAACTTATAAAATGTAAGAGGATGATGTTTCAATCAAGGAGTGGTAAATTGCAAAACAACCCGTCTCAGTAATAATAGTCCTTGTTGACTCACTTCTCTGCTTGCGCTGTGCGCGTTTTCAGTGATTGCGTTCTTTGAGTATTGTAGAAAATAAAGCAGGTCATTTCAGAAACCCGTTGATGATTTGTGGTGCTGTCAAAATTTTGTCCGATTGACTGACACACTTTCGACATGATTGACATTCACTGGTCTCATAAAAATGTTGTCTGAAACAAGTGACTAAATCTTCTTTGTTGTATACAATACTTTCCTTGATCGTCCTGCGAGCCGACGGGGAAAGCCCGCTTCGGGTTTTCAATAGGTGGCGCAACTTTTGATTACACACTCAAAATGGCACTATAATGCGACTTTAACACCAGCCAAAGAAAACACCACTTAGCCTGGCAGAGGATATATAACCAAAGAGGTTGAGCCAAAATATCATCATTTGTTCTATCCTGTCCGAGACACCATGATCAAGATGTCAAGACTTTTCTTCACTGCTGCCTTCAAGCTCTCTGTGTGCCAGGATGCAGAAGAGTTTGGTGACCGGGAGGAAGTACGGCTTGGATGAATCCAACGTTAGGCATTGACAGGCATCCAAAACAACCTTTAAGAACATCCCAAGAAAGAAGAAGGCGTTAAGAAGCAAAACAACCAAGTGGCCGTAACTGGAGGACAGGGTCATTGCTCGGATTCGTGAGAAGTGGTCTAACGGGGCAAGCCATATCGACACTTGTGCTGAGACTCAAGGCGAGGAGCATCGCTGATGCAGCGGGCATCGGAGACTTCAAGGTCAGCACATCATGGGCTATCAGTTCCTCACCACACCCACGTCATGCAACATCTGCCAGCCAACATCTTGGATAAGACAAGGTTTCAACAATTCATCATTCGACTTCACCGGGAACATGGCTTCCCCGCGACGCATCAAGAATGCCAACGAAACCCCACTTACCTTTGATATCCCGAAAAACACCACTGTATCGGCGAAGGGCGTCAAGACCGTGAGCATCACCATTACCGGACACAAGAAAGAGCAGTTGAACATCATGCTCGAGTGCACCGTCAATGGAGGGAAGCTGCCACCACATGTCATCTTTCAGAGGAAGGCACTCACCAAAGAAGTTCCCGCCGGGTGTCATCGTGCATATCCATCCAAAGGGTTGGATGGATGAAGAGCTCATCTAGGACTGGCTTCGTTTCGTGTGGAGCAGGAATGATGGTGGACTTTCCCAGCGACGAAGCATGCCTGTCTTGGACGGTTTCCAGCGCCACAAGGCAGAGCAGACAAAGACAGTGTTCTGACGCAGCAATTGAAAAGTTTAAGCATGAATTATAAGCTAATGCTTAAAACAAAAGGCCCTTTTAAGGGCCACAAATGGACAAGAAAGAATGTTAACATGAACTAAAGCCCCATCCTGGTTGTTTCTTTCTTCTCGATGCATTTCTTTCATTGGAAAGGATGCAAAATTAGGGTGTGGATTCTACACAGAAATTAGTAATTAATTACTAATTTGCCTCATCTCTCACCATAAGAAATGCATAGAGAAGTAATTTACTTGGATTTGCGGTAATTAGTAATTTGCATGGATGGCAATTAAGAAAACACCACACCATGCATGCATTTCTCTCCCAAACAGAGTAGCTGTCAATACCCACAATAAAATTATATTTTTGGGTGTTTATGCAAAGTGGATGACAAGTATCCTGAGATGATCACTGGGAACTTCACTCAATTCCTAAAGCTGAAAATGAGATTTGAAGCTTTTAAATCAAAGACAAGTCCTACTAAATTGGTGGGGCATAACTGTCAGTAGTCTGATGGCCGAGCATACCTTCAATAACCCCAGCAAGCTACACTACCAGTTGTGACTTACTGGCAAGAAGACTCGTGAAATATCACACTTTTTGGCGAAGCTATCAGTTTCTAAACTGCCCACAGCCACAATTGTCGGTTAGTGGGTCAGGCAAAAAATTTGAAAACAAGGTCTTCATCTTGGAAATTAGAAAATTCACAAATCATATATTATTCAAACATTGGTCATCCATCTGCAGTTGGTCTAAATCTTCATAAAGCTTAACAAATAGAGTACATATCAGCATTGCAGTGATGAATAACAAATGCTACATATGAATGAGGGGATTCAGTTTGTGGAGTTTATTGTGAATACAATGTCTATCCTATTACATAGTACACTCAAATGTGCACAAAACAACCAACCCATGTGCAATTATGAAAGTATTAAAGCAAGGGGAAGAAAAACATTACAGCAAAATGAAAATGTTTGTAATTACCGTTCTTTTATGCTCAAGCACATGATGGTCCAAGTTATCAACTTCATCCTCCAGCTCAAGATTTGAATCTCCAAATTCTCTTTCCAGATCAAGATCTGAATCTCCAAACTCTCTTTCCAGCTCAAGATCTGAATCTCCAAACTCTCTTTCCAGCTAAGATCCTGAATCTCCAAACTCTCTTTCCAGCTCAAGATCTGAATCTCTGATCGGTTTTTTCAAGCTCAACTTCTGAATCTCCAAATGTCTCTTTCCAAATTGGTGTTCAAATGTTTGACGTCTCTCAGCTCCACATTCGAGTTTTTATCTTTCTCTTGACCACAGTCAAAGTCTCCAACAGTTGCATCTTGATCCCAATCAAAATCCGTGTCCAAATCATCCACTTTCCCATGTAGGTCCTGGTCTGATTCTTCATTTACCCTCATTTTTGCCCTGACTGAAGCACACGTCTTTGATCCTGTTATTGCAGCATCATTCTTCAAATTAATGTTTTGTCCACGAGAGCCCCCCATTGATGAATGCAAATTATATTCACCCCTCTCAACATGTACGAGCTTTTTTGCCTGAAGAGTTGATGCTGGGCAGCTCAGTTGACCGATGTTGCTCAAAAAGTTGTTCACAGCAGATTTTGCCCTAATAAACACGAAGAGGTAAACACCAAATGGGTTGACATGTGATAACATAAACCAATTGATTAATCTGTCATTGGAGAGATGCATTTCTATAAAATATGCCAATCTCATGCTTTATTAAAGAATTATAAATATCAAGGCCAAATAAAGAGGTATAAACCCTAATAATCAGGGCAATAAGCCTGGTGTTGGCTTAGTGGTTAGGGTGGCGGCTTGGGATCCTAGGGTCCTGAGTTCAAGCCCCATTGGGCTGCTGAATTAATACACCAGGAGGTTGACTCAGCCTATCATCCTTCCGAGGTCAGCAAAATGAGTACCAGTGCACTGGTAAGGGGGACACTGCATCAGCAGCATAGCCGCGTCCCAACCAATGATGCAACCAGCAGCCACAGGCTGCACTCGATAGAGAGATCAGGGCAATAAATAAATAGAGTTTTTGTCTGGCTACCTCATAAGGTCCAAATAAACCATGCAATAAAATACACCTTGGCATTTTTTAAACAGAATTGAACAGGGAACAATCTTTCGGAACCATAAAATCTGATATGCACAATGATCGATGCAATCTTTATTCAATTATCGCATTTTGTAAATCTTTATGAATTACATCATTATGAATTACAAAATGAACTAAGTTATCGATGAGAATAAATAAAAATATGTGGGGTTTCTGCATTGTGGATGCCATGCTATTGCTGAATTAGTACATATAGTCAGGCAGCTCAGACCCATATGTTTGAGTTACGAGGACAGAGCGAACAAAAGCAACAAACTTTCTTCATGTGCTTGTTATACCTATACCTTTAATATTTTGAGAGGTGCCACTTAATCAAATCATGCCTTCATGTATGTCAATTTATGCAAATCACAAGTATTTATTAGTATTTAGTTGAAATTGCAACTTACAAGCTCAAAAACTGGATGTAGGAAAGACTTTCTGCCTGTTGATCATCACAATTCAAAATCAATATTAAATTAAATTATCTGAAGTTATATTTTATGATTATGTTAGTTTATGCAAATTATAGGGCATTGTTCAATGTATTTACAGGTATTTTCTTTGAAAGTGTAAATTACCAGCTCTAAACTTTATGCAGTGAAATATTTTCTGGGTGCTTCACATAAATGATTTAATTCGCAGTTAAAAATAAATTCCCGAGGATACATATGTATGATAAAAACAGTACAAAAAACTAGAGGGGGAGCACTCGGTAGAGTGCAAAACCTCCGCGCCAATACTGCTAGGTCACTCAAGTGAACCTGATATCCTATTCATTCAATTTGATGTCAACAGTGCTCACAGAGTTATAGTTTGCAACTTTCCCTTTTAACATACTCAATTCATTCGTCATAACTAGATTCTTGAGACAGAAATTGATTTTACGTGGGTATATCCACCTGAAGTTCCAAAATCAGCAGCAATTATAATTTGGCATGTTTTTTGTTGGAAATCACTTATAACATGTAGAAATGCAAAAAAAAAAAAAATCGAAATTTTGTTGAAAAAAAAAGTTGCAAAAAATTTTTTTCTCTAACAATTTCTTTTTGGGGGGGGGGGTTGGAAATCACTTAAAACATGAAAATCCCCAAAAAAAATTTTTCTCTAAAATTTTTTTTGGGGGGGGGGGTAACAATTTTTTTGGGGGGGGGGGGTGGAAATCACTTAAAACATGTAGAAATGCAAAAAAAAAAATTTTTTTTCTCTAACAATTTTTTTTGGGGGGGGGGGACCAAGTCCAAAATCTAATGGCATGATCCTTGGACCATACCTAACCCCCCCACCAAGATTCGTCGAAATCCGTCGAGGAGTTTTTCCGTAATACTGTTCACAAACAAACAAACAAACAAGCCGGTAGGCGACGAGGGATTCGCTAGGATCGAAGCGCTGGATACGATGCTGTTCATTCCGACCGATCCACCGACGAAGATTCATTGCCAAGACGTATTGGTTCACATACAATTGTTCCTCTGCCTGGCAAGATGTTTCCTATTGCGTATTTTGCCAACTGGCACTCATAAAAAATGACGGTAAATAGACACCTATTTTTGAAGGACTACCATTTGAAAAATAATCCGTTTGCTGGTTTGTGCTGTGGAGCCTCGCGTTGCGCGCGCGCACACACACACACACAACACACACACACACACACACACACACACACACACACACACCCACACACACAACGGAAAACACGATAAACTTCTCTCAATGCTCTTGTTTGACCACACCTCCTGAGCCACACAATATTTTTCATAAGCCACGCCCACTTTCCTACGCCACTCCCACTTTAAATAATAAATAATTGGAGTGGTGTGTGGGGTCGTGGAATCGTTTTCGGTAAATAAATAAATAATTGGAGGTGGTGTGTGGGTCGTGGAATCGTTTTCAGTAAATAAATAAATAATTGAAGTGGTGGTGGGTGGGTCGTGGAATCGTTTTCAGTAAATAAATAAATAATTGAAGGTGGTGTGTGGGTCGTGGAATCGTTTTCGTAAATAAATAAATAATTGGAGGTGGTGTGTGGGTCGTGGAATTGTTTTCTGTAAATAAATAAATAATTAAGGTGGTGTGTGGATCGTGGAATTGTTTTCGGTAAATAAATAAATAATTAAAGTGGTGTGTTGGATCGTGGAATCGTTTTCGGTAAATAAATAAACATATTATATTATTAGAATCACAAAGACAGAAATGCCGGTGATTCCATTTATTTTGGATCTTTTCACTTTGGTCAATAACGTTTGGATCGAGGAGAGATCGAAGGTGTAACGACGGTGTAGTTTCTTACAAACACTGTATACACACCTTAAAATGACGGTAAATAGACACCAGATTTTGAAGGACTACCATTTGAAAAATAAAACCTCAATCAAAAATCGGCTCGAGTAAAATTTTCTAAATATCTCGAAGTGTTTAATTCCGAAGTCTCGTTTCTCTACATTCAAAACTGAAGGACAAGTATTGAAAATACTGTACGCGGTTTCTCGGCCGCTACACAGCAACGGGTGGTTGCTAGGCAATGAAATTCAAACGCGCACATTCCCAGTATATATTCCACTCTTGGCAAAGTTTCATGAAATCGGTTCGCTGGTTCGTGCTGTGGAGCCTCGCGTTGCAGACACACATACACACAGACAGACAGCCGGAAAACCCGACAATAAGGGATATCTCAATATAGCGAATCCAACAAACAGAAAGGGGTGAAAACAGTAACCTCCGATCTTCGATGGCGGAGGTTAAAAATTGGAACCGGGGGGGGGGGGCTAGGGAGAAACACCAAAGCAGGTTGAAGGACAAAATACAAGGAGACTTGGACAAACAACGGGTGTGGGAAGGAATGAGGCAGGGGAGGAAGCATAGGGTGGACAAGATTGACACACAAGGAAACTCTCAGAAGGAAAAACTGGAAATTTTGAAGGAGGGAGGTAGGCTTGGGGGTGGGAGGGGTTAACGGGGTAAAAAGATCATGGGTTTGGATTGGGACGATCTGAGATGGTGGTGAGCAGCTGTCTTGAAAGACTTGGAGGGAAGAATGAGATTGGACATAATGTGCAAGTTGGTTCCACGGGCAGAAAAAAAGAAGAACAAATGGACCACTTGAACTGAACCATTGCTTCTAAAGCCTACAATGTACTGCTTAAGTGTGGCTACAAGAGCACGAGAGGCTGCATTGAAGGCCAAATGGAGGTGCACCGAGCTTTGTAGCTGTAAATGTGAAAAGTAGATTCCCAGAAGGCATGTCAATTTGCTTTTCAGTTATACTTAACCCCTTTGATAGTATTTGAATGCACTTCTCATGAGATCTTAAATTTGCAAATCCTCCAAATGCTTGTTTTTTTTTTATCGATATTAACATCTTTGAAAAGTTGATGTAAATTAATTTGCTTATTTTATTATGTATCGATGCAAATTGTACACAACAAAAAAGCAGCCCACATCAATATGAGGGGGAAATTATCCTGAGTGTAAAGGTTTAAGCTTGCCAATCTTAGATCGATGATCCCAATTTTCTTTGTCAGTAACACATGCATATTGAAACATCAACAAAATACTATACATTTACATTAAATTTGCATAAATTTACATTTGAAATTAACTAATACAAACACAAAGCTTGCAATATGAAGGCTCTGAATAGACCAAACATATCCAGTCCAAAAAATAAAAGCTGCCAATCAAATAATTTATCATTTAACAGTTCATCATTTAATAGTTAACTATTAATAGTTAATAGCAATACCCTTGGGTGCTCACCTGGTAGTGGCTGGATAAGATAATCAGGGAACCACTGGTAGGCATAGATGACCCATAAAATATATAACAGAGATGAAAGTAAATACCTATGGAATTTTTGTTTTCTTAATGTCGTGAACAATAGTTAACTATTTAATAGTTCACTATTAAATGATGACCTGTTAAATGTTAAATTTAAGTTAACATTGCAATATTACTTATCTGGGCCAAACACGTATATACACATAAAAAAGAAGCGACCAATATACTTCGCTGTTGAAATGCCAGTGAATATGCTTAAAATGCATATAATTTGCATAAATTATCATTTTAAAAATAGTAGTCAATTACAGACTTTGTGGCACCGATGGTAAAATTGTTGTCGATATAAATGAAATCCAGGAAAAAAAAGAAATGGTGCTTTTGTATGGTCTGTCCCCATAATTCAGTTAAGCTGCCTGACTAATAGAATATTCTTCTTGGGAGATAGAAAAAACCCACAAGATTAGATAAAGCAACATTATGTTCTACAGAGAATCTGACAAGAGAAATATTGGATTGTAGAAATTGAATGTGCGGCATTTCAAAAAGTGCAAAAACAATTGCCACAAAAAAAAGAAGACATTTTTGAGGATGCTAAGATTACTGAATAAAATGCAAGGTGTCTATCTGAAGGCAAACAAAGAGGGATTCTAAATTCAGATGTCTGTGATAAAAACCATGAGTGAAATTGTAAACAGTGTTCTTCCAAAATTGTGCTTTTTACTATTGAGGAACACCGATGAAATGAACTTTCCTTACCGATGAAGAATCTCTCTGGACATTTGCTTCATGAGGTCTGCCGTACTGGTGGTGCGCAAGCTAAAAGGTTTTACGGGATCAAAATCCTGCTGTTTCCCAGCATCTGCATCTTCTTTCTTCCTCATAACCTCAAGCTTCTGATATATCAGCAAGCCAGCCTGTTGGGAAAGGTGGGAATGAGATATGATCGTATAAATCACATATCAATTAATCTGAGACTGGAGAGATCTATTGATCACGAGAGTCATGAACTTAAAGCAATACCCTTGGGTGCTCACCTTGTAGTGGCTGGATAAGATAATCAGGGAACCACTGATAGGCATGGATGACCCACAAAATATATAACAGAGATGAAAGTAAATACCTATGGAATTTTTGTTTTCTTAATGTCGTGAACAAACTTTGGTACATCATGGGTGATAAAGAAAGGTTGTGGTCAAGTTCCATCAAAATTGTGTGTGTGGTTTCAGAGAAGAAAGCAAATACATATTCTGGGGGTCAACCCCCATATAACCCCTTAGACCTCAAATTTTTTTAATGTCGTGAACAATTTCAGCACATCACACGTGATGAAAGTGGTGGTCAAGTTTTATCCGAATTGTGTGTATAGTTTCTGTGAAGAAAGCAAATGCATATTTTGGGGGGCAACCTCCGTAGGTCCGCCAAGGGCCCATTTTTTTTATGCCATGAACAAACTTTGGTACATACACGGTGATGAACGTTGTGGCAAAGTTTCATTGAAATCATATATGTAGTTTCAAAGAAGAAGTTGCAAGTATTTGTGGATGGACAGACAGACAGACAGAGCGCAATCCCATAAGCTCGCCGGAACTACGTTCCAGGTGAGCTAAAAATTAGGTCAAGGTCAAAAAACGTATGTCAACGCTGCATATTATGTTTATTTATTTATTATTGGTGAAAAATTTCATTCAGAAAGTCCCAGCCGGCTCAGAGATACCACTCGAACATTGGCAGAAAAAAAGGAAGAACCTAAATGGTAGTTTAGTACTCCTTGGGGTCAAAGAAAAATCTGAAGTACCATTAAAAACTAGGGGCATTAATTGTAGTAACAAAGCCTACAACAGAGAAAAGGCTCCCCCTATCCTATAGGGGTAGGCTTAATGATAATGTGCCAAGTGCAGGGACGACCGCAGTTGACAATGAATAACCAGGTGCAATAGTACTTTGGCACAATCATTCGTTAAGACGTGGTCACGATAATTGCCCTACATTGCACCAAATGTATTTTTTTGCATATTCGTTGGAGTCTTACTCTACAGTATTAATATCAATATATGAATACATACATAAGCATCCTTCGCTGCATAAAGTTGCTGCTCATTACTGAGAGGAACCTGCTGCCAATTGCTGCACCGCACATCTCCCTTCGACAATGTAGATCCAAGAAGGAATTGGGTCAACCCAGCGAGGCTCCAGCGTTGAGCACAGTGAAACTGGAACAATGTGCAAGATACAGTTTTAGCACGTAGCCAATTTGAAAAGTCTAGAGATTGCTTCTAATGATTGTGAGGTTATTCTTTTTTACATATGGGGGGAGAAAGGAAGGGACGTCATACCTGCTCATTAGTCAGTTGCGATAAGTTCACAGTACCACGCATCCGGATCCCAAAGTCTCGAAAGAGCTTGTCCGCATCTCCATCAATTTGAACACCCACCTTTTTAATTGCTTCATCAGAGAGCAGCCGCTGGAGAACAGAAGGAAAACCTGAAACAAGATTGAAAAAAACAAGGTTCATTTTAGTACAGCAAGGATCAAGGGGAAAAGAACTTGAGAGCATAAACGGCTGAAATAATAATATTCCTGAAACAACTTGGGTCACCAATAAAGATTGGGTTATTTAGACTTGGATAAACCTTTGGTAAGATTAAATTAACCGGGAATGCACCACGGCAACGGTGGGCCAGATATTAATTTCCATTCTGCATACGGAACATAAATTCCGAAATCACTAGTCTATAATCCGCTGTATCTTGTTTTCATGTTGCGAAGCGTGGTGTCTGTCCGTGCATTTGCTCTGTTCTCTTGTTTATGGCAGCCGCTTCCCATGCTCATTTCAAAATCTGCTGATTGGTTATTGGTTATTATTATATATATATATATATTATATATATATATACGTATATATATATATATATATATATATATATATATACATAATATACACATCATAATATATATATATATATATATATATACAATTTGAAGTTTTTGTATGTTTGTCTGCACGGGCTAATTTCCTGAACGGTGACAGATAGGAGGAAACCTCTAAAAAAAAAATGTCAGGACGGGCCGCGGGAAGGTTATAGTCTCGGTGGCGAGCCCCTTGGCCCGGTGGGGGGGGGGGATTTTAGACGCTAGTTTATATTTAATGGCATTTTACGGCCAGGCCACTGTGAGATTGACGCATACGAAATTGAAAAATATTCACGCATACGGATTAGGATCGCCTACATACGTGCACCAAACCACGCCTCCTAGCTTCATTTGTTTACGTACGAAAATTAAGGTTGGATACTTTTTGAACACACCTCGTATATATACATTACGATGGCCACGTTGCTGGTGGTGTCCCGGGCAACGCCGGGGCTTCAGCTACTATTATATATAATATATATATATTAATATATATATAATATAATATGTTACTGGCCGGGTGTCGGCCGCCAACCGACCGCTCTGAACGGAGCCGCAAGTCGAGTCGCCCGACCGATCGCCGCCCGGATAACTCCGAGCGACGGGTCCTTGTACAAACCGAAATACGCCAATCGGCAGATCACGTGGGGTAGGGTCGATTGCCAATCTTCAATGTACCTAAATACCCACGTGATCCAACTACCGGGTATTCCACCCTCGACGGTTCTCGTACGGAACAAACCGCCGAGGCGAGCTTGTCCGTGGCGATTCCGAGCGGCGTAATCGCCGAGAACCGTCGGTCCAAATGTCCCCCTATTACGGCAAACCAACGGCTTTCTAACTCCCAACACACGAAATGTTCAGTCAATGAGGGAATGGACGAAGCGAGCAGGTTTACATTTACACAAGGACATTTATTATAATGAAACACGTATGCAATTAACAAGCAACAAAAGAACTACAACCGTCTATAAGCAATTATTAATGTACAGTCACTTACACAGTTTTACTTACGGGACTCGGCGCCACAAACATTCATTTGAAAGAAAAGCAGGAAAAAGACCCCATCAAAGGCAATGGGTCAGACTGGACCTCTTGGGTCTTTATGGCGTGGGACTTGGCAGACCGAACGAGTCCCACGAGACCGTTGCAGGTTACCTGCACCCTCATGGGGTCTGACTTGGGCGACCCACGATGCTCCTTCCCACAGCAGCTAGCGTAGCCGCGGTCGAGCTCGGGCCTTCCGTGTGGCAGGCGAGCTCTCTCCACACGAACGCGCTTGGGCGACCCGCGATGCTCCTTCCCCACGGCAGCTAGCTAGCCGCGGTCGAGCTGAGCCTTCCGTGTGGCAGGCGAGCTCTCTCCGGCTCTCTCCACACGAACGCGCGGTTTGCGCGACACAGCAGGCAAGGCTGCGCCTCCAGCTCGCGTCTCCTTCGCGACGCCCGGACTTCCACGCAGCTCCTTGGCTTCTGGGTTCCTCCCGACTCCCCCAAACTGCCGAAGCAAAAAGCCTACTCCTCCCACGGGACTCAGCACACGAACTCTGCCACGGGACTCCCACGAGCTCAGCCCACGAACTCAGCCCTACCACGGGACTCTTTTTTCACTCGATCCTTTTTGGATTCCTCCCTTAAACAAAGAAAAGATGTCCTCTTTATCCTTTGCACCCTCCCCCGCACCCGGGTGACTCATGCCCTCGTGATCCACTCTCCCCGCTCAACCACGGGTGGGAGGGAGTTGTTGACGTCACCGCAGGGTTCTTCTTCCTCTTCGCAGAAGAGGGGAGGGAGTCTCCATTGTTCTTTCCCTAACTATTAAATCGATCCGCAGCGCATCTAATCGATTTCAAAACATTTAAACAATGGGAGGTGAGCTATCTAGGGAACATGCACTTATTGACATAGCTGACTAAGGGAACCTGTATGTTGTGTGCGATTGAATTCCAAATTCGTAACAATATATATATTTGAAACATGTGAGTGTGACGAGTATCCCCCGATCCCATTGGACATAGTCCTACACCAAAGCGGCACCTGTAACCCAGAGGACTCGGCCCAGTGACTCTGTCAAACAGACAAAGATTACATGGTCAACACCAGTTAAACATCAAACGGAGCCACCTATCTGGATTTTGGACTTATTTGCCCTCATCAGGACGGCTACCGATAAATATCTAATCAATGTTGACCACATTCATGGTTTATACATCAGATGCTTGTCACATTCCACATATTTCGATTACCGGCCATTCACATCACGTGCCTTCTGGTTGCATAGTTTGCATGGGTGGGAGCCACTACCGGATTAGCGGTGGCCAGGTGGGGCCATGGCCCCGGGGCCCCCACATTTCAGGGCCCCCCACAATTTGATGACATTTTGAAAATCCCTTGAAAATGTGCTTCTAAAGTTTTATTGTCGGTGAATGAAGATTGTAAACTCTTTGTAAGGATATCTTTTCAAAATTGTCCGTCATTGTGAGGGTCCTTTTCAAGCTTTGGCTTTTTCAAGCCGTTTCTTCCACGGTCCACAGAACGGATCCAACGTGGTCAAAAATTCCCGGTGCAAGCCTCGGCATTGGGGGCCCACATTCGGATCTTTTTTTGGATCGATCATCGATGCTTCGGATGGTTGAGCGTGACCAACTAACTACGGCACTGCCCGCAAGAGCCCAGCAAGCACCAGACGGAATACAGAGGTCCAGCCAGAGGAGAGGTGAAAAGGTGAAAGTCGACATGTAAAACTAGGCCAGGCCAGCACAGCACACGGCCGGCAGGGTAGTATTGTACACACTGAAACTGCGGCTGGCAGGGAACGCTGTCAGTACCCTGCTTACTGGTGCGCACAGCACAGTAACACGGTGTGACTTTCTATGTTCCAGGTTTGTGAAACATACTTGTTAGAAAGTCTTTGCTGTTTCACCATATGTATGAACGTTTGGTACTCTTGTGCCCATGAATGTTTCATGCAATTTATGAATACCATGTTGGTGTAGTGCAAGCCTGTAATTCTTACTTTCTTGGCGTTTCCCCACCGGATATGGTGAGAGCTTCCGGTTTCTTGTCGGTTGGTGTAAGTGAACCGTCGCCATATTGTCTTTGCTCGCTGAGCGAGACTTTCGTTATTCGTTCCATTATATTAATTAACATTGTGAGAAAGGGAACTTCGGTGTCTCGTCTCATCCAAACCGTTTGATCACAGTATTTTCCTGGATCCGCTGTTCATCGTTATCCTCCGTATTAGCAGACTTACCGTAGGTTACCAGAACCTACTTTTCAATACTTGTTGTTCGTGATTCTGGTACGTCCCACGTGCACTCTGACAATATCTCGGTTACTCGTACCTACCAGCTGCAGACCACAATGAGCGGCTTTGGTGACGACAAGCACAAATCCAGGGCTCCACGGAAATATGACGTGGTGCTCAAAAGCGGAAACGTTCCAAGAAAAAGATGAAAGACACAAGGCGTCGTCGACAAGACCCAGAAAATCTCAGAGTTTTTCACTCCTGCACAAACAGGCGATTCGGCCATGACAGAGGCTGGAACACCAACAGAGACAGAACAAGCGGATTTGGCAACGCAACCCGGCGTCAAGATTCGCCCAACATCTCGGAAGGTTCCACCGATGAAGACATACATCAGATGAAGAAGCGCGAGATATACTGACTGATCGTGGACCTGGCATTGCCATGACATTGGATGTTGGCCTCCTGAGCGACCGTCGTCAGAGATGATCGACTTCTGGTATCACGGGATTTGGAGCCCCTGCAAATTCGACTGGTCCCTTTGATTCATCCATACAGTTTGTTGAAGGTAGGAAACGCTGCTGCTCCAATAATCTTTTTTTACCGTAGACTACAAAACGGAGAGTCCATGAAAAGGTCCTGGCTTTGCTTCTCCACATCAACCGGAAAACTGTACTGCATCGCTTGCAAGCTCTTTGGAGGCGCTACTGCCCTGGGCGGGGAAGGATTCAATGATTGGAAGCATACCAGTCGTTCTATCGAGGTGCATGACCGTTCGCATGTACATTGTGCGAATATCATCCGCTTGTCAGACAGAGCAACATCCGCAGGTCGTGTGGACACTGAACTCGTAAACAGGTGAGTGAGATTGCGTCCTATTGGAGGAGGTGCTGAAACGAAGTGTGAGCGTGATATCGTTTTCTCGCTGAGCGTGGTCTGGCGTTCCGTGGATCGGATGAAATTGTTGGGTCACGGACGAATGGTAACTACTTGGTTTAATGGTTACTTGCGGAATACGATCCATTTTTGGCGCAGCACATTCAAAAATATGCCAACCAAGGTAGTGGCTACACCAACTACTTATCATCTATGACATGTGAAGAGTTAGTCTCCATCATCGGAAAATCTGTTCTGGATAACATCGTCGTCGTGTAAAGAGGCAAAATACTTCTCTGTGTCAGTCGATTCTACTCCTGACATAAGCCACATCGACCAGCTCACAGTTATTCTACGATACATCGAGAACGAGGCTCCAGTGGAGCGCTTCATGACCTTTCTGAGCAACACAGGAACACTGGACTCCAGCAAGCGACGGCATTACTGGATTTTTTGAAAGCCACTGGATTGGACATCGCTAATTGCCGAGGACAATCTTATGATAACGCATCTAATATGAGTGGCCGATACAATGGGATGCAGGGAATGATCAAACAGGAGAACCCTCTCGCAATATTTGTGCCATGCGTGACGCACTCACTGAACTTAGTCGGTCAGTCGGCCGTGGGATGCTGTAGACCTGCAGCAGCTTCTTTGAATTCGTGGAACAAGTGTATGTATTTTTACAGCTTCCACGTCGCGCTACGCCAGATTATTTGATGCCCTGAAAGCCAAAGGTCTGCAAGTACCAAAGCGCCTCAGCTACACTCGCTGGTCGGCTCATTCTGATGCAAACCGAGCTCTTCTAGATGGTTACAGCGAAATCATGGATGTCCTCGATGAAATCGCAAACGATGAACAACTGAATAGTGAAACGAGAAACACGCCGAGACACTTCACCAAACGATGTGCACGCTCGAGATAGGGTTTCTATGCTGGTTTCTGGTCTATTGTCTTGGTAGATTTGATCGTACTAGTAAAACCCTTCAGTCACAAGCTACCGATCTCAACACAGCCGTGCAGCTCCTCAAGTCACTGGCGAGCTTCGTGCAGTCATTACGCGATCAGTTTGATACATTCGTTGTTGACGGAGTGGAGCGCTCAGGTACGGAGGAATTCACTCGCGGATCGCGTAGACGAAAGCGTAATGTTCGCCTTGCTCCCTTGGACTACGGACACACTCCAGAAGTAGAACTAGACCCAAGGAGTCCTTTCGCATCAGTGGATACGTTGCAGTGATCGACGTACTGCTGTCACAGTTGGAAAAGCGTAGAAACGCTTACAGCGAGATGAGCGATAGATTTGGATTCCTGCGTGCTCTTGTTCAACTCGAAGTGGAGCAGATTTGAGAGTCATGCTCGAAGCTCGTCGAGCTGTATCGGGAAGATCTATCACCTGACCTCACAGAAGAAATGATTCAGTTTCAAGCCATGATGAAGGAGTCAGAGCCAGACTCGGGCCGTACTGAACTCGAGATGTACAGTTTTCTCATCGAGCGAAAACTCACCGATACTTTCCCAAACGTGGAAGTGCTGCTTCGGATTTACCTGTCACTGATGGTGTCGAACTGCTCCGGGGAGCGCTCGTTTTCGAAACTCAAGCTTATCAAGAACCATCTTCGCTCCACGTTGGGGCAGCAGAGACTGGTCAATCTGACCATCATTTCAACCGAATCCGATGTGCTCAATTCCATGCAGGTTGACAGTATCATATCTGAGTTCGCTGCCGCGAAGTCGCGCAGGAAGCTTGTCCATTGATTAAGGCACCGTGTGTATGTTCATTGATGTGGATGACACTGCCGTATATTTGCGGTCGCTGGAAGTCGGCTATTAATCACCATTTCGGATTTCTCTTGTTGCAGAGGTTTTTAGAAGCTAGAAGATTTTTAGTCGAAGTTCGTAGTATGATTAATGACAGCGCGTCGTTTGTTATTTTCTTATATTGGCCATCTCTATCTCTTACTCTTGCAGCATTTTTGTGATTTGATTTTAGAATGAGCTCAGAGATAAGTTATCAGCTCATAGATAAGTCACCAGCCATATCAATAACAATCCGTCCATCTTGTCATATTGTCAGATTTAATTGCAATTTGTGAACATGTATGCCAAATCATTCCTGATCAGGATCTGCCAAATCTATAGATACAAGTTCAGTTGCTGATGAAAAAGCATTATAATTTAAGTTGTTGATTAATCTCCAAATTTGGGGGCCCCCACAATCATTGTGCCCACGGCCCCCCACATGGTAAATCCGGCCCTGGTGGGAGCAATTGTCTGGGTGTCAGACGGACGGTTGTTTTGCGGATTACGCGGTTTTCCATGCGAGACATAATCCGTGGCAATGCTCACCATAAGAGCCAGGAGGTGCTTCCGATTATATATATATTACATATACATAATACATATATACACATACATACACAGTATAGACAGTTTTGGAAATGTACCCCAGGAGAGAGCAGATATGTACAAGTAGGAGACCCGAAGATGAGTTATCTCATTAGTGTACGTGTTGGTAGACCTTTGCCCCATGTCTAATGGTTTTGGGGGGGGGGCATGCGTTGAGATTAGTTTGCATATCCTCAGTGTTATGTCTTCTCCCCTATGCTTACCCGGACAAGCTTTTAGGACAAGGACAAGCTGAACTCCTTTCTCCTCACAGGATATCGCTTTCTCTAGTCTCTCTCGTGTGAGCCTGTCTCTCAATCGTGCGCATCTGATGGAGGCATGTCCATGATCTAGCTTGTTGAAAATCTCACATCATTCTGTGGTGACGGTCACAAGCGCCCCCACGGCAACGATGACAGCCTCCGCTCCTTCCCTCACGCGCAAACGTTCAGTCTACAGTGTACACTGTATTGTGCATGCCAGACACGCATCACTCCAACATGCTTGGGAAAAGCACTGCACCCCACTTCGTAATCGATAAATGTCCCGCATGCCAAACATGGACGTGCAGGTACGGTAGAATGGAGGGATTCACAAGGAAGGAAGAATGCGGAAATGTAATTTGGTGCCGGTCCGAAGGATCAATTGTTTTATGGTGAGTGACGGTGGTTGGTGGTAAATAATAAAAGAATGAGTCGATCTGAGTGGTAAGGAAGACAGACGCAATGAAGGACGACAATAAACTTGCAGGGTTGAAAGAAAGACCATCGGGACGAAAGAGGGGTTGTTGAATTGGGGTTTGGTGAATGGGATTATTGGTGGATTGAGAAAGGGAGAGGGGGGATTGTTGGAACAGACCGATGGGGTATTGAAAGAAAGACTGAAAGGAGCAGGGGGGGGGGGGGTGGGGAGGGGTAAGACATCACCTCAGCGATGCACCAACTCACCTCAACGCATTTAAAAATAAAAAAAGACCCAAGGTAAATTAAACACTGAAAAATCATATACTTGTATTGATTTTATAATGATTTAACCACAAATACTGTGCAGTACAGCTTGCTCAAATAAAAAAATATATTGTGGACAGACCAAAGAGCCCCAGGGTTCACTCAGAGAGAGAGGGACAGGGTTGTCCAACTTCTCGCTCTCCTCTCCGCTAACGTCACTGCCCTCCTCGACACTCTAACCGGCTATGATGACGGCACGGCTGGTAGACGGAGTGCTGGTGGCACGGCTGATAGCTCACAGCTTTACGTACTTTCTTGGCACGCAGAGGTGAAGTCGGTGATTGAGGTGGATGTTTGACAAGCATCTTAAAGCTATGAATTATCAATAAGTTATGTCTTTTTCAGGGGTGCAAATGTTGTGATGTGTCAGTAAGTAGCCCTAAAGATGTTGGTCAGACAGTCATGTGATCATTTATGGCGAGGTATTTTGAGATGTGTTACATGGTGGTGAGGTGCTTTGAATTTTGCAGCGGGAGCCTTTTTTAATTATGCAGCGCGAGGTGCTTTGAACTTTGCAGCGGGAGGGTTTTTATATCCCGCCACAGGCATTCTAGCGAAACCTTAAAACATTTTTCTGCCAATGTATGAAATATAGTGTCGAATAGAGAAAGCCTTTTTCGAGGAAAAACGTAAAACGGACAGCCTTGTGAGGGATGCCTGTATTCCCTAAATATAAGCATGCATGCATGCAATGCTTGTATGAGTCACCGTGTAAAACACGACTTCTGACGCACCGTGTAAATGTACATAAGCAGTAGGCATGTAACCGAGGTTATTTTTTGAAATATTTTTAGGAGCGATTGAGGCAAGGTTCTGGTGCCTATACACTGGCCAAATAAAGGGATGTGTCAGAAGAACGTGTCACACGCTTGGAACAAGATCGCCCGAAGCACAGGTACTCTGCTGGATATACTAAAAGCCTAAATGCACATGTAGCCTTGTATGATCACAATGAACACAATCCTCACAATAGCTTTCTAAAATCTTGAATGATTCTCGAGTATGGGTGCTAAATTGACAAATGAAGCCATGCTTCGAATTTCCACTTAGAGTACAAAACTCAGTGGGTTAAAGTGAAATACTGTACGTACACATCATGTTGCTGATGTGCAGCAAGTAACAGTGCATGGAAGAAGAACAGAGCTGTACAAGGGCTGTTTTATTTTCCTTCTTTCCAGCATTTGCAATTGGCCATTCCATATCAAATCCGAGTACAGCGCCATCTGATAGTTGTGACCTGATGGGATAGCGGAGAAAAAAAATAATCATAAAAAGATATAACAAGGCATACTGGGGGTAAGAAAAAAACAAACAAACCCCAATTATCAAGCATGTATAATACAATCCGTAATCACTCATGCATAAGCCACAATTTTTTTCCCCCAGAAATATCTGATGATGATTTGAGGTGCGTATTATCCACAAGACCGAAAGCGAAAGCTCTATTTCTTCAGATTTCTCACACTGACAAGACCAAACCTTCGTTACTGGGTGCTGCCATTGTTAAAATGCAATGCATATTGTGGGGTATCTAATGCAACACTGAATGTGTTTTTGTTATGAATAACAATTATTTCAATAGGAGAATTAAAATTGTTCTGTAATGATATGTACATTCATTTGCTTTTATCTAAACTTAAAAAAAAAATGTACACACTGCCATAGCAGCAAAATAAACTTGGGGATTAACACGTGCATTTCAGCACAACAGACTGCTAGAGAATTACCGTAAAGCTAATGACTCGGTAAAGACTTGAAAGTTACAAACGAGCTCTTACTGGGCTAATCTGATAGATGTCACACATCATTCAGTCATTCATTATGCCGAATTAAACACCACCTGAAATGGTTCTCTCATGTAATCGGCGAAACACTGCTTTTGAGGTAACTACATTTTTGGTCCTGAGCTGGAGTTCATTTTTGGGTTAAGGTTGCACATATAAACTAGCATTTTCCTAAGTATTTTATCTGAAAGGTGCCCTGCATATTATATACGACAGCAGATTATACACGAGTGATCACGGTATATCCAGTATGACAAAAATGAGAACATGAAAAATGAGAACTAACAGCTCCGACTTAAGACATTTGCAACTTTTGCAAAGCTAAACCAGGCTCAAACTCAGACCAGGCCATTTGTTTGGCCCTTTGGTTCCATGACATTACTGAAGTCTTACCTTAAATCATCACAAATCAATGAGCAGTCATTGCTTTCAAAGCTGTAAGTGATGGTTCCAGGAAAAGACAGTTCTGGTAAATGTTTCCCAACACCCTGCCATGCCACAGGAAACAACATTGGTGACAATTCCACCGAAGGCTTCATAAATGACATCACATTACGATAATTATACTTGAAATGAATTATTCCTTTCTTTTGCCACTTTCTGGTTTTACTCATTCAAAATTTGTTATTTGGGAAAAGAAACAGAGGGAACACTCATGTCTATACTATATTGTTTGTTTGTTTTGTAATTCTGGAAAACAACTTTTTGTATCTGGTATGGTTGGTTGGTACTTTTATTTATATATTTGTATATTGTACATAGTCAAGGATTGTGAAAGAGCTAGAACACAGAATGGATCAGGATGCAACATAAAAAAATGAACAGCAGGAGAAGGGGAAAAATAGACAGACGGACAAACAAGGGACACAGGTAATGATGAAGCTTAGGGAGAATGCAAGGGTGGACAATATGGATACATAAGCAACATTTTGTGAGAGGTGGGGTGGTATAACGGGTGAAGAACAGATCATGGTATTGGATGGGGGATGATTTGAGAGGGTGGTGAATGGTGGCCTTGAAGACCTGGAGAGAAGACTGAGATTGAAGAGAATATCAGTTTGTTCCACAGGAAAAAAGGGGAACAAATGAGTGGAGGTGAGCGGGGGGTTGTGGATTTTGGGAGTTTCACTAGGAGGGAGTTGCTAGTGTTTCATGTGCGTCCTGCAGATAATGGGGGGGGGGGCAAAGCACAGTGAGTGGAGAGGGTGCAAGACCAAAGAGGAGGCAGAACAAGACAGAGAGACCGCTAACCTGTCAGCGATGGCAGGGAAGGGAGAGAGAGAAAGAAAGAGAGAGAGAAAGAGAGAGAGAGGAGAGAGAGAGAGAGAGAGAGAGAGAGAGAGGAGAGAGAGAGAGAGAGAGAGAGAGAGGGAAAGAGAGAGAGAGAGAAAGAGAGAGAGAGCGAAAGAGAGAGAGAGAAAGAGAGAGAGAGAGAGAGAGGAGCAGGGAAGGGAGAGAGAGAGCGAGAGCGAGAGAGAGCGAGAGAGAGAGAGAGCGAGAGCGAGAGAGAGCGAGAGCGGAGAGAGAGAGCGAGAGAGAGAAAGAGAGCGAGGCAGGGAAGGAGAGAGAGAGAGAGAGAGAGAGAGAGAGAGAGAGAGAGAGAGAGAGAGAGAGAGAGAGAGAGAGAGAGAGAGAGAGAGAGAGAGGAGGCAGGGAAGGGAGAGTGAGAGGCAGGGAAGGGAGAGTGAGGAGGCAGGGAAGGGAGAGTGAGGAGGCAGGGAAGGGAGAGTGAGGAGGCAGGGAAGGGAGAGAAGGGAGAGCAGGGAAAGGAGAGAGGGTGAGGGAAGGGAGAGGAGAGAGGATGAGGGAAGGAGAAGAGGAGAGAGAGGATGGAGGGAGGGGAAGAGAGGAGAGGATGGAGGGAAGGGCAGGGAGAGAAGAGGAGAGGGGACGGAGGAGAGGGACGGAGGAGAGAGGAGGGGACGGAGGGGAGAGGAGAGGGGAAGCTCAGAAGGGGGAGGGGAGGGAGAGAAAGGGGGAGGGGAGAGGAGAGGGGAATTTAGAAAGGGGGAAGAGCGTGGAAGGAGGGGGGAGGTGGGGAGAGCGATGCCTCACCAAACGTTGCTATGCACAGTGGGAGGGAGGGTGCGAGTAGCGGTTGACAGAGAGAGAGAGAGACAGAGAGAGAGAGAGAGAGAGAGAGAGAGAGAGAGAGAGAGAGAGAGAGAGAGAGAAGAGAGGAGAGACGAGAGACAGAGAGACAGAGGGAGGAGGAGGAGGAGGGGGAGAGGAGGAGGGGAGAGGAGGAGGGGGGAGAGGAGGGGAGAGGAGGAGGGGAGAGGAGGAGGGGGAGAGGAGAGGGGGGAAGAGGAGGAGGGGAGAGGAGGAGGAGGGGAGAGAGGAGGGGAAGGGGAGAGAGGGGGAAAAAAGGCGAGAAAAAGTGAGGAGTGGGGGTGGCATTAGCAAAGAGAATGATATTGTTGCAGTTCTGCAAAACCGCATGCCTCTATGGCAATGGCACCCAACATACAGTGATTACCAGGCAGTTATTTAATTAGTATTCATGTTGTTGTCCCCTCATGTCTAGTGGGATAACGGGACGACTTGCATTGTGTGGGTCTCATAGTTAGGTCTAATAAATATCTCTGATTCATACTCTGACCCCTACTCTAATCCTTTCCTTTTAGCCATAGTACATAACAAGCATGCAAACACACACATGACTCAATAGACAATTGTTTAAAAGCACACCGCAATGCCTCGCCTAGCTCGGATCATCCCCATCCCCGTTGCACACAAGACAGCCTGCCCCAGGAATTTGCACACCAATTCCAAACCAGAACCTCGCCTTACTCCGCACCTCGCTCACCACTTTGACCACAAATGCCTCCCGCACATGGGAAAAATATTCCCGCACCCCATCGTACCTCTGCATCGCTACAATTCACCGCTCTATTTCGAGGAGCACCACGCAGTATCGGATTGTCCTCGGCGCCGCGCGATGCTCGACCACGTAACAGACACTAATAGCTCCACCGCATCTCACCGGTAACGTCCCGGGTGAGCGTCCGGAATTGTTGCAACCCTCATCCAGTAGTCAGACCACGGCAAAACCGGGGGCAACGAGGAGGGGTCGCGGGAAGGGCGATCCGGGAGTTTGGTTCGGGTCTCGGGTGTGCATTTTGGCTCGTGAAGGAGCCCGTGGGTGGCGGAGAAAGTCTGCTCCCATTCGACATTCAGACTGCACTCGGTGCATGTTCAGGGCCGGGGTGTCGGTTCGGGGAGCATACCCCCATGTTAAGTCAGGAGCTCCGAGCTGTGTTGAAGCTGGTAGGCATCTGAGCCGGTTTCTGGTTCCGGAGTCTGGCGGGGCATGGCTAGGGCCGCTGTGGCCCAATAGAGAGCAGGATTTGGGCCACAGGGCGTCACTTTCCGGTCCTTGCCCCACTCTTCACCTGGGGCTTATAAAAAAAGGGGGTAGCGTGGAGACGTTAGCGCACGCTTCTTAAAAGCTTCTTCTTCGAGAACCTGATCTGAGTGCGACTGCCGTCTTTCGAGACTCCCTGCCATGCTGTTGACGTACCGCCACCCCCGCGAAGCCAGACGGACTCACTGCCAGCCACGGATGGCGGTCCAGTGCAGAGCGCACATTGCCACAAGCCCCGGCGAATAAACAGGCAGGATATAACGTGCCATATCACGAGGTGTGAACACTCAGGCGGAGCGTCCCAAGGAGATACACACTACACATACAGACCTTTACACGACTAGGTTAGGGATCTTCCTTCTCACTGATCTATTTTCCTCTCTCTCTCTATGCACTCCTCTATCCCATCTTCTGTGGATGCACAAAGAAGAACGTTACTGACTCACAATCCCATTTTCCTCTGGCACAACACCCCACCCCTCACGTCACATATATCGCACCTCCCCACT
>CM068964.1:97562147-97573209 GCA_035128595.1 Eptatretus atami | reverse complement strand
TCAGAGGTCAATAGACTTCTGGGTCGGGCCTGGGGAGTCGCATGGATTCACTGGATAATGGGGTGTTGGCGCTACGGTACCGTGTGCGGGAGGACGAAGCGAGTCTTCAAGGTCCTTGGTGCTGTCCAGTCTTGCTCTATGGATGTGAGACTTGCTCTGACAGGATTGAAACGAGACTTATTCTTGGTATTAGGTCTCTTCGGAAAACTTGGCTAATCGCTGGTCAGAATTTTGTGTCCAAGTCGAGCGGTTGCTAAGAGACTCAAATGGTTTTGTACCTGCAATAGTCGTGAGCGTCAGCTGCGGCTGTATGGACATGTGGCTCGTTTGCCTGATGCTGATCCTGCATCACAGATTCTCTCAGCGAGGAGTCCTCGTGAGTGGAAGACCACGTGCCTCGTGGTTGCAGCAAGTGATCGGCATCTCAAGGAGAGGGGATGGCCAGGCATCTGCCTGGGGGATTGGCCAGAACGGAGGCCACCTGGAGTAGCCGGCGGAAAGTGGCGCAAGAGACGCGCTGCTCTGGCGCATGCTCCATACCTGCCTACTGATTTATTTCACAAGTGAGGGAAAAGGATGTGCATAGGAATAGGGATTATTTTATGTACAGCAGGGGATACGCAAGGAATTTGTGGGGGTGCGGCAAAAGGCAACTTACAAAAAGAGAACCACAGAGCAGGATTATCCGACTATCTTCTACATCTTACTTAAGCCTAGGACAGCGCCCAAACACACACCACAACACAACACACAACACTCATTATATACACATATAACACACACAAACACCACCAACCCAAGAAGAGAAAGAGAAAGGTGAGGTTGAGCACCACCAAAACTGGGTGGTCGGCCTTGGGACACAAAGGGAGGGTTAGTTGGAAGATACTGGTGGGTCTACGGTGTCGGAGTGGGGAGGTGCGATATATGTACGTGAGGTGGTGGGTGTTGTGCCAGATGGAAAATGGGATTGTGAGTCAGTAACGTTCTCTTTTGTGCTATCCCAGAGATGGATAGAGAGTGCATAGAGAGAGAGGGAAAATAGATAGTGAGAAGGAAATCCTAACCTAGTCGTGTTTAACGTCTGTATGTGTAGTGTGTATCGTCCTTGGGAGCTCGCCTGAGTGTTCACAGCCTCGTGAGTAGGCAGTTTATCCTCCTGTTTATTCGGGGGCTTGTGGCAATTGTGCGCTCTGCACTGGACGCCATCGTGGGCTGGCAGTGAGTCGTCGTGGCTTCAGCGGGGCGTGGCGGTACGTCACAGCGATGGCAGGGAGTCTCGAAGACGGCAGTCGCACTCAGATCAGGTTCTCGAAGAAGGAAGCTTTTAAGTGACTCACAGCCAACAGAGACATGAATATCACTGCCAAGGTAAGTGAATCTCTCCACGACCTCAACATCCATTGTATAGATAAATGCATCGTGTAGAAATGTTCCCAGCTCGTTTTCATGTTTTCTTCCATTGGTCCAGCATGGCTCGCACCCTAGTTTAGCGAGGACGTTATTCCCCAACGATCTGTTTCCTAGCCGGTACGTGCTTGGCAGTTCCGCTCGGCTGCATCTGATCCGGTTTGAGCAAGTGCGTACTGAGTGCGTTTTCCCCGGTAATTAGATCACAAGACCTTTAGGTAAGCGGTTATTGGCGTTTGTGGTCCATTTGCGACCCGCCGCATCACAAAGTTACTCTTGTGCGACAGCCTGCGATTCCGGAGAGTCTGGTGGGAACCCGAGGTAGTTCACCTCTCGTAGTCTTCGTCCCCGACCCCGGGTCCGCAACAATATGTTATTCTTCATGACTGAACACACACACACACAAAAAAAAAACTCATGTCGGAAGAGCTGTACACACGACGACGCAGCAGTTTCTAAAGTAATCCACTGGCACATCTGGAAAATCTTTGATATCCCAGTTCCAGAAAATTTGTGGGAACATGAACCAAAAGGCATCACTGAAAACATGGAAGTACCGCTCATGTATGACCTAATGATCCCATCAAGCATGAACATCGAAAACATCCCTTGGACAGACGTTAAACAGGCATCCCATCTGCTGACATTATTTTGTGGACGTTAAAAACCCCACGGTATCCTTTGCGAAGAGTAGGCAAGCTCCTACGGGCACCATGAACAAATTACAAATTCCTGCCGTAACTACTGCTAGGAAGGCAGTGGTAAACCACCCAGCATAACCGTTGCTCAGGAAGCTGCTTCAGCAGCACCGACACTGTGAAAACTATGGTACATCAGAGAGATAGAGAGAGAGAGAGAGAGAGAGAGAGAGAGAGAGAGAGAGAGAGAGAGAGAGAGAGAGAGAGAGAGAGAGAGAGAGCAAACAATTACAGGTACTTACAAAACACCGCGTATGCACCCCCCAACTCCCAAGTAATGAACGAATGGTAGCACCATGTTTATTTTTTCCTTAAAGGCCTCAGACATTTGGAGTATCTCTTCCCCTGCAGTTCACCCCACCCTCTTTTATAATTTCACCCCCAACCTCAGGTCATGACGCCGCAAACCCAACCCTGCTCGGCAGCCATTGGTTCTCGGCCAAGTTCGAGGGTAGGGGTATCCCCGATGACATTTCACTTGGATGGTGCCAACGATGCCAAGGTTGGCCAGTGTTGAATAGTGAAGGTGAGGGCAGCTTTTCCAGCTTAAACTTGTGCTGATGGCTCGTCGGATGACTTTCAAGAACATTTGTGACATTACAAACGGATAAAACATTGAAAGGGTGTCAACAGAAAGCAGTTTGAGACAGGTGGGGAGGAAAGACAACAGCTTTGTATACGCATAACAATGCATATTATATCACATCACAATTATATTACCTCAGACTCGTTCTAATCAGGCAATAAAGTAAAATAAATAACTATCGCTATACAATACAAAGTTACCCACCCCCTAGAAGGCATTCCAACAACAACATGAACAACTATTTGTTTGACAAGGGTACATTGATCATTAATGTAACTTTTCAAACAAAATATTTATTTACTTATCAAGAGCATATTGTACCCTGGGTCCTTTGTCCAAGCAACGTTCATCCTGATTCACCATCGATTCTGGAAGGTTCCTCCTGTGTGCCATGATCTCAAACTGAAATACACACGTGATGTGATATTTTGTAATTCCACATATAAATGGACGATCAACAACTTTTCTCTCTGAGACAACCCCAGAAACATCTACAAAAGCATCTATTTAGTGGGGAGAGGTGGTACTCAAGATGAGGTGGAACGGTACGTGTGGAAAGAGGGAGGAGGCATGGGTAGCACGTGCGGAGTGAGGGTGCAGGGGTGTGGGGCGGGGAGGGGATGTGGTGGCATGGGTATTGAGGGGGACATGCGTGGTGTGGGAGGGGGGAGCACATGCGGCGTGAGGGTGGGTTGGAACACGTGTGGCGTGAGTGTATGGTGGGTTGGGGGGACATGTGTGGCGTGAGGGTACGTGGGTTGGGGACACGTGTGCGTGAGGGGTATGGTGGGTTTGGGATACGTGTGGTGTGAGGGAGGGGTGCGGTGGGTTGGGGGACACGTGTGGCATGGGGTACGGTGGGTTGGGCGACATGTGTGGCGTGAGGGGGACACGTTGTGGCGTATGGTGGATTGGGGCCACGTGTGACGCGAGGGTAGGTGGGTTGGGAGACGTGTGGTGCGAGGCGTAGGGTGGGTTGGGGAGACACGTGTGGCGCGAGGCGTACAGTGGATTAGGGGACACGTGTGGTGCGAGGCATAGGGTGGGTGGAGACACGTGTGGTGTGGGGTATGTGGGTTGGGAGACACGGTGGGCATGAAGGGTATGGTGGGTTGGGGGACACGTGTGGCATGAGGGGTAGGGTGGATTGGGGGACACATGTGGTGTGAAGGGTGGGGTGGGAACATGTGTGGCAAAGGTGCAGGGGTGTGAACCCCGTGTGGCAGGGAAGGGGACATGCACAGCTTGGCGGCCATACGTGGGGAGGGGGGGGCACGTACGGTGCAGAGTGCATGGGAATGGGCATGCGCAGCACGGAAAGGGGGGGGGTGCACGGGCAGAGGGTCAGGACATTGCACTTTACAGATATACAGAAATCGCACACACCACAACAGGCACAACTTTGGAAGTGGATAAAATACATCTATGTATAATTCCAGCAATCTCTGTGTGTTCTGTCTGTCTGTATGTGCGTTTGTCTGCGACCGCCGTTTCTCAACAACCACTGGTCCGATCTGATTGAAACTTGCCAGGTATATTGTGGGGCCGAGGATGTGCCTTTTCAAGGTTTGATATTAATCGGACAAAGCAGTTCCCAAGTTACGGCCATTTATTTGCCAACCAATGACAGGACACGGTGCTATGACATCACTATTGACGTCACAATTCTTCTTTTTTTTTTGCACGTTCGGCCACGCACGTACGGGCACATGAGAGCGAAGGGAACTGCCTGTGTGGTTGTTGTTTCTGGCACACGGTTTGAAAGTTTTTGTTTTTTTTTTCAGTGACAGCACACGGTGCTATGACGTCACTATTGACGTCAGAAATTTTTATTTTTTTTTTTTGCACGTACGGCGCGCACGAGTAAACCAAACATTTAATACTCCGAGTACGAAGGGCGGAAATCTTTCCTACCTGAATTAAAAAAAACACGAAAGAAGCCAAAATGACTGTTTGGGCCTTCGTCGTGTGAAAAGGAACATGTTGAAATATTGTATAAACACATTTTATAAATTTTGTGATTGTAACATCATTTATTACGTCATTGCGAAGTTTTGTTCCGATTCTAAATGAACGAGGAATACCGGTAAATGGGGAAACACGGCCGAAACGTCACAACCTCATCTGGTTTCTCACGGCGGTAAAACCTGACGCTTCCACAACCTGTTCAGGGAAATTCAATGCTCTGGATTGCTTGTCCATGTTCGTCCAAATAGTTTATATTTTCTTGATACGAAATGCCAAAATGATAAAGCACATATCGCTGCGTTTCGAACTCAACGAAATATATTACTTTTCTGAAAGCTCCGCTTTATGACTCTCCGAACCCCCGCACGGACGAGGAGAAGCTGTTCCTCACTCAACCAAGTTCACGCGCCACACGCCGCCGGAAGTTACACCGGAAACGGAAGTCGAACGTGGAACGAGCGCTTGAAACCGACGTTAAAAACAATTGTATTTGTTCATGATTTTATCGTAAGGCTGAATACATATCCATTAATGTGTAAGATTTAAAAAAAAAAAAAGCACCAACAAGTCCGTTATAATTATTCGTGAAACAACAACAATTTTTTTTTTTTTTTTTTGCTGAACCTGAGGAGATTTGATGGGCCGATCGGATTGGTGTGAAATTTGAAGTGCACAGCAGTTTGAGCAGGTTTCCCCACAGGGTGGGTGCACGTGGTGCTCCCACCTCCACTCATTCCTTCCTTCCTCCTTCTTTTTCCCACCCGTGGAATCAACTACCACATTCACGACAATTTCATTCTCAACACCGTCTCGGATTATCCCCGATCACCACCATCTCCTCTGCCCCGTTAACCCACCCCTCCCTCGCAACCACAAGTCCACCTCTTCAAATTTCCAGTTTTCCCCTCTTGAGAGTTTGCTTATGTATCCATCTTGTCCAACCTTGTCTTCCTCCCCGATCCCTCATTCTTTCCACACCCATTGTTTGTCCATGTCCCCCTGTACTGTATTTTGTCCCTCAACCCTGCTGTTGTGTCCCCCCGGCCCCACCTCTCTCTTTCTCCTGTTCCTCCCCCTCCTGTGTCCTAATCCATACTATGCATGGCAAGGTGGACGGGACCAAAGCGGGTTAATTATTATCTATTGATTTCTGCATCGTTTAATGGTGAAGTGACCTTCGGTGAGATAAAGCCCATGACGTCACAGAGCCATTTAATGTGGCATATAGTGTTACGGATTTGAAAGCCTTGTGCACACAGACAGTCAGCAGCCCCCGCGGTTCAGTTATTTCGATAAATATGTGTTTGTAGTCAGGGTCCCGTCCTTCTGTCTAATGGGAATTTCATGTGTGCGCTGCGGGTTTCTTTAGAGTCAGGTTTTTTTTTACATTAAATCTCCCCTTCGCTCCATCGTCGCCATTACGCACGTGTTCGGGGCCACGGGCATAGGCGGGGTGAGGTCGACTCCGCCCAGCGAGATGGGTGTGCCTCGCAACCAATGAGGGATAGGAGTACCTCAGAAGCCCCCGACCAATCCGGAGACTAGTTACCTCAGAGCAGACCCTCCACCCCCGCGAGGGGAGGGATAAGAAAGGTCGCGAGCTGCTCGTGCGGTGGAGAAGGTGGTTGGTTCCTGCTGGTTGAGTTTGTGGCTCCTGGTTAATGGTCGTGCTGGTCGGAGTTGGCGCTCGTCCTGGTTGGTGTTCGTGTTCGTGGTGCCCGGGTCGCCGATCGGCGTTCGCGGCTGGCCCAAGTCGCTCCTTGGTTTCTGGAGGCGTGGGTTCGAGTCCCACCGTGGGGGGTTGTGTGGGAGCGAGCGAGCTGAGGATCCCGTTTCCTTCCACGGGATCCGAGCTCCACAAATGCGGGTCGGTAAAGACCACAGGAGGCAGACAGGTACCAACCAGACCTTGACCCTCAGCTCGCCTTCCCTCTTGAGCCGAAGGGTCGAATAAAGACCATTGAGGTCCATTCCTTTTTGGGGGCGTGTGTGTGTGTGTGTCTGAGTGGGCCCTGTCGTTAAGTAGAATTGCTTAAGTGTTTTCTTTTTTATTGTACATTATTTTGCATTGCTTATTCGGTTGTAACTCTGCTCTGTGTCTCCCTTCCCGATTATTGCCTCCCTTATAAATAAACCCCTGTTCAATGTACCAGCTCGTTGTTGTGCTTGAGAACCAGTAAGCCGATTGGGCTGTAAGTTGTCGTTTGGACCGACGGACTTTGGTAATTCCGCTCGGTTACACCGGACCGGGGTCGCTAGAGCGACCCGGTTTGACAGAGTCCATCGAGGGTGTGACTTCCCCGGTAATTTGACGACGTGGGTACTTAGGTATATTGAAATTTGGCTATTAACCCTACCCCACGCCGTCAGAGAATTGGCGAGCACAGTCCTTAAGTGACCCGTAACCTTCGGAGTTGTCCGAGAGTCACGACCTAAATTCCGGGTGTTCGGTGGGAGATGGCTCTACTGCTACACCTGGCGGCCCTTCCTCGCCACCGACCCCCGGACCACAACAATATTGGATATCGTCTCCAGTCAGGGGAGTGTGTGTGTTCCGTTACCAATCACCTTGTGGAGCGCTCACCAAGTGGCTTAAGCACGAAAGCAAGTACATGTACTCTGAAACCGATGAAGCACTCCGAATTCGAAACCGTTAATAAGGAACAAACAAGTAAAGGGCCAATCTCTCAATGGTGAAGAAGCACTTAAATTTTTTTTTATAAAGATTGTATCCTGATTCGGATCTTCACCAAAATCGAATGAATTCGCCCTTCTCACACACCTAACCTGTCCACAAAATTTTGTCTGAATCCATCCATAACTTTTTGATATACCATGCCATATATCGTATTTGGCCCCATCTCGCAATGGTGAAGAATCCCTTTTGAAATTCTCAGATCCGGATCTTCACCAAAAACTAATCATTTCGTCCTTGTCACACACCCAGCACCTCCACCAAATTTCGTCCGAACACGTCCATAACTTTTTGAGATATCCTGTTCACAGACAGACAGGGGTGAAAACATAACCTCTGTCTACCTTTGGTGGCAGAGGTAAAAAAGATCATAGTTCCTGATGGAAATCCACAATTCACCCAGCCGAGCCACACCTCACCCAGCCGGAGTCACGCCTCACCTGGCCGGAGTCACGCCTCACCCAGCCAGAGCCACGCGCCCACGCCTCACCCGGCTGGAGTCATACTACCTTCCCCTCCTCTCATACTAACCTTCCCTCCCCTCCTCTCATGCTGCCTTCCCCTCGCTTGCGCTGCATTCCCTTCCCCACCCCTCACGCCACCTTCCCTTCCACTCACGCTGCCTTCCTCCCCTCCCTTCATGCTGCCTTCCCCTCCGCTTGCGCTGCCTTCCTTTCCCCGCCCCTCACACGGACTTCCGTTCCCCTCACACTGCCTTCTCTTCCCTTCTCTTCACACCGCATTCTCTTCCCCTCACACTGCCTTACCTTCCCTTTCCAACACGCTGCCTTCCCTCACCCCTCCCCCTCTCATACTTACCTTCTCCCTAAACCCCTCCACATCCCCACTTCCCCCCTTCTTCTCTCCCCCATCCTCCTCATGTCCACCCCACCTCCTGGAGTGTTTAGCGACATTGGATGAGGTGTCACTCTCCCCACACCCCTTCCTAGCTCTCCCCTTCCTTCTTCTCTCCACACTTCTCCCTTGCTCCCTCATCCACCCTCCCTCCCCTCTTCCTCCTCTTTCTCCCCTCCTATTAATATTCACATCAGCAAAGTAACAGGTTGTACTTGCTCGTATATATGTATATAGTGTTGTGATTATGGCTCCTCGGGGTCAAAAGAGTGCATCTATAGTTTAACGATAGTTATTTTAAAGTATCTGTTTAGTTAAGCATATTGAAATTCAAGTGGATAAATATGTGTTGCGTATGTATTCGATACATGGTCTTTCTTATTCACTTTCAATATATAACCTTTTATTTCCTTTCTTTCTCATTTTTTATTGAACCAGCTAATCCACCCTTCAATGCTTCACTGTCACTCATTTTCTCTTTCTCATTTCCTCCCCCTTAAAACAAGATGAACCAGCTAATTGCCTTTTGACACCGGATTTCTCTTAAGCACTCAAGCAAGCACTCCACCGATATGGTTGATGAGGAACGGCAGGCTTGGCAAGCGATTAATGATCGCCGATCGGTTGTCTGAAACATCTCTTGGAGACGTCCATCCAGAGTGTCAAACAATGTCCAAATGAGACAAATGAACACATTTTTAGCAGTCGGAACTGCTGCTGAAGTCAATTAAAAAGTTTAAATTTTGAAATTCCACTAAACTTAAGAGATACTAGAGTTTATTAGAATTAGATTAAGAGATTCTAGAGGTTATTGCATTTGTGGAAATGAAATAAAGCCATGAACGCTGGTGTTTCTGGGCGATTATAAACATTGTGATGTCACCAGCGATTTGTAGGTATGACGATCAGACATTTGATGATACTAGCAGATACCCGTCTACGACGGGTATGGGGGATAAGACGGATCACAATACTCGGTTACGGGAGTTTCTTTGGATGTTTTGCGCCGCATTCAACAGCTCAGTTCATATTGGTGGCTGTCGTGGTGCCCATGGTAGTGTTTGAGACCGGTCGCTTTAGATTGTTGGCCTTGACACATAGTGCCGGATGAGTAACACGAACGATTTGACATATTCATCGTTTCTATATTACCTCCATCACCAGATTAACAACATGGCAGGATAAAAGTCGTAAATGCTGAGTTGAACAAACGTCCTGAACTCATGGACTTAGTTAAGTAAAGCACGTCGTCTGGGACCCGGCCGTCAGTTTTCCGCCGAACGCTGTGTTGTGACGTCATCGATTCCCTCTTTGAAAATTCTATCTATATTCGGTTTTTGAATCCCATCACCTGCGTAAATACATGGACACATCATGTGAAGATTTCGGAAGTATGAACAGAATATGTTCGGAGAAAAGTGTGTTCGAAGTTCCAGGCTTACGCCCATCATATTATGGTGATGAATGAGGAAAGTGAAGAAAAAAAACTTTATCATTAAGAAACCGTTGAGGCCTGTTCCAAGTCAAGGTATTGTTGAACAGGCCCAAAAAAATGGCCAATTAAGATCCCAGTGAGGTGACCAAGGATGAGATCTTGATAAAGGCTAATTAAATAATGCTGTTAATTATCTTCAAAAGGGGTGTTTAAATTAACCCAAACAACCAATTTTCGTTCATGCACAACGTTGGAGTTCCCTGAGTGTGCATGCAAAGTTTGGGGGCCCTCGGTTTCATACTTTTGGAGTTATGGAGGAGAAACACTGACACACACACACACACACACACACGACATTTTATTATAGATTTGCTCCTTATAAATCCCTTCTTTCCTGCTCTGTTGGATTGCAAAGAAAAATAATTTCCTTTCCCATATCTTCTCAAGGAGCTGGCAGGATGGCCAAGAGGTAAGGTAAACACACAATTGTCTCTTTGCTGTTTTAAAGCCTGAGTTTGAATCCCGACCCAGCTATAAACCACCATCCTGGTGTTTCACAGGCACAGTGATTCATCAATGTGTGTGCCGTCCCTCGGATGGACGTCAACCTGGGTGTCTCGTCTACTGTCACAAATTGGTGGATGTTAAAGATCCCACGGTGTCCTTTTCCCAGAGAGGTGAGTTATCCACCGGCATCCTGGTCAAATTATAACTTCCTGCCCTGTCTAACTGCTGGGAAGGCAATGGCAAACCACCCAGTGTCACTCTTGCCAAGCAGCCAAGGACCTGCCTTCAGGCAGAGCACACACTCAATCAATCAATGTTCAATCAACGTTCAATCAATCAACCCGATGGATACAAAATGGCGTCAAGTCGCACATTGTCATTGTGCTTCGTGTTTTGGGAATCTATGTCCCCACCCCCCCTCCCCTCCTCCAACCCATCACCCAAACTCTCTGTCCTCCCTTCACCTTTCTTTCCCGTTCTTCAAAGCAAGAGAGTATGAATGACACTGAGCTTGGAATTCAATTAAGAGGTTAAATTAAATTATGATTAGGATGAAATTCAGAGGTTAAAATTTTTTTTTTAAATGGCGAAATCTCGTGAGATGACGGAATCTCGCGATATGTGATGGACGCACAAACGTAGATTACATTTTGAGTCAATTATCTCACCATCTGGATGGTAATTTTTCAAAGGGCTCCATCAGTTTTTGCTCGTCGACGTCATGAATCGTCATGCCGAGTTTAAAAACGATCCGTTGAGCCACCTCGGAGGAGTAGGGGGGAAAAAAACACGACAAACGTTAAGGGACCGATGGAAGGAAGGACTTGACTGCCTGCCTGAAGGACTTCATCAATTACTTTCCTAGATTTGGAGAAAAGATTGTCAGATTCAGTTTAACATGAGGAAATGTA
>CM068964.1:97539707-97555606 GCA_035128595.1 Eptatretus atami | reverse complement strand
ACTTTCAATTGGACCAAACAAAATAAAAGGAGTAAATAAGTTTCGATATTGTAAGCATAACTACAAGACGTTGTTAATTATTCCAAACAAGTTTGGTTATGATGATGAAACAATGATATGGGACATATAGGAGCCTGAACAGACAGACATCACCGCATGTTACATGAAAGAAAGATTACTTACCATTATTAGAATTTAAGGGTCATTCCGTGCCAATTCATCGAAGGGTCCCCAGGTCACCTCCTCAGATTTTGCTGGAAAAATCTTAAATGTAGATCTATATGGCTCTACCACCATGCAAAAGACTAGCTTTCAATTCCTCATAGTTTAAAAAATATCTATCTCTAGAGACCTTTGAAATTTGGCCTAAAAATGCCAAATGTGAAAAACGCATTTTTTTCCTACTTCAGTGGCTTATAATTTTATAATGGACTCCTCTAGAAAGTTAATATGCAAATATTTACTAATTGGCATCCAAATTTTTCAATTATGGCATCAGATAGCTTCTGGGATGCATATTTCTCACTCTATAGGAAACTAAAAATGGCTTTTTGCCAAAACGAGCTAAAATAAGGTGAAACTATAGGAGCCCTCCTAAAATATGAACAACTTAGAATTCCTCACAACACAGTGATTATAGGGTCATTATCTATCCATAGATACATTTTTGCGTGGATAATACGTTAGGTGATGAATTATAAAAGTTTACCATAAGCCCTTGCCTCCGAGGGCTCTAAAATGGACCAATTTTGTCCCTGTTTGACCATGTGGCTGGGTTTAGGATCTTCATTTTTTTTCTAAAAATCCTCATATAAGATGTCTACTGACTGAAAAATTTTATCTAATGCCCATGGCTTCATATTAAATAAATTTTTATTTCCATGCACGTTTTTTATAATTATTCACTTTTTCATATTCAGAAGTTTATAAATCTTAAATGAACTATCCAGGAAAGAGTTACTGCAGAATTTATAAAACTGGTATACAAAATTTCAGATTGTGGCATCAGAATGTCTCTAGAAAGCACATACTCCTAGTTTTAGGAAGCCAAAATTGGCAATTTGGCCCACTTGGTACAAAACAAGGTGAACTTGCAGGGGTGCGCATGAGGCTAAATTATGCTTCTTATTAGACATTAGTGATAAGACGTATTTTTATTCATAAATACATGCTAATGATTACTTTCGTAAGTTAATGCATTATAAATTAGAACAAATTTGATTAGTTGAGTAGCAGCTTTTATTTACAGATATACAGAGACAATGAATATTAGTAATTTTTATACCTTAGAAAACTCTTTAATGACCTTTCATCTTTTATGACATTCATTATCATGATTATCTAGCACTCAGAGCACAGAATTTTACTCTTAGAAAACAGGTCTTGAACATGCTTAAAGTCATGCTGTGACAGTTGGTACTGACGTCCACCAGATTTTATGTCAGGGGCCTCAACTCACAAAGAATGTCGAGTAATGGCACCCAGCATTGATCTTTCTTTTTTTCTGAGGCCATGACAATGTTTACCCCTTCCTTGTTTCATGAAGTTGACAAACACATCATTTTCATCATCATTTCTTGTGACCATGTTCCCAATGTACCATTTTCTGTCATAAACACAAGCAAATATTTGCCAGCCTGGTATACATCCAGTTCAGTTAGGCCTAGGTCACATTTGCCACGGCGGCCGTGGGGTCTCCAAATATCTGCGGCCACTAGCATTATACGGTGGCCGCAGTATTTCCACAGTCACACAATGTAGCAGTCACATATGTTTTTATTTTTCGGGGAGCCGCACGGCGTATTTAGAAATCGTGGAGACCGAAAACGTGGGTGCCTACGGTCTTTGATTTGATGGCGCACGGTGACCTGAGGGTCGCTGTGGCGGCCATAGAATTTTGAAGCAGATGCAAGGTGCCCGAAGGCGACCGCAGGGGACCCTAAGGCGAACGTGCGACAGAGAGTAACGAGTGATATATACCATTCTTTTTTTACTGAAATAAAAATATACCAGTATATATAACTGATATACTTATACTATAATTATACCGTGGCCCCAGAATCCGACAGCCCCATTGTTTGAACAAATTGGAATCCGAACAATTTTTAGAAATTTTGCCCTAAAAACCTAATACATTTTAAAAAACCGAACACAACGTGGCGTTCATGTTTGTTCACAGTGTCCCCACCTATTCGAGCCGCATCTTCGCGCTTTGCATTCATTCGTTCGGTGAAGTCCTCGTGAAAGCACTCTCGTGTGTCGATCGATACTTTAGCCTCAGTCACATTTGCTCTATGGCGAGGATACGCGCGGCATACGCCTCTGAATTGACAAACGTGCGGCGCCAGAGGTTCTGAGGTGGCTCAGTGGCCCTATGCCGTATGGCTTATTTTACAGGTCGTAAGGTCGCCGTGGAATTATAACGCGGAGTTATAACTTTTTTCATTTCTACGTTACACGTAGAAATTCGACAAGCCGAAACAAAAGAACTCAGGCCCCCTAACAAATGGACGCCAACGTTTCAGACGGAATGAAAACCCGTCATTCTTGTTACAAAAACAGCTAAAATTATTGAAAAACGGCCGAAATTGAAAACAACACAGTAATTATGGTCGCAATAGCATAATAATGGAAACCAACACGTTTATTCTACACACAAGAACTCGTGACAGAAAACAAGAACGTCAATCCCGAAATAGATTGGTGGGAACGGAAGCAAGATTGGTTATTTCCGTCGCGAAACGTCCGAGAGCGAAACAAAAGCGTTCATTCGGTTACTGTAGTTGAACAGAATGGCGATGCAGTAGAACGACTGTTACGGTATGTAAATTTTAGTGCTTGTGCCTCGAACATAAATTTAATATAGATAATATATAGGTAGTACCTGATGTAGTTTTCAATTTATTAAACCGAAATTTGTTTGTGATGTAATGTTGTTTGCCTGTTATTCGAGCCCCCGAGTGAAGGATCGCTAGTTGTGTATGCCAGTTCAACATAGGGATCGTGTATGGGATCTTTTACAGTTTTTACTTCATATTAACTTTGTTATTTTATGGGAATTTGCAATTTATTATTACTATCAAATTTTACTCTTGCAAATATAAAACGATCAATCGTCACTGATCGTGCAGCACGGGGGCACGAATTTCACGAAATGTCAGCCACACATTGTCAAGAGGGCGCATTTATCGCTGCTTGTATTAATATCCGTACACACGGGTTTCATTAACAGACATGATATATTCAAGGCAGACTACTAAATTAACTTACCATAACTTCAAGAACTTTTCAAGCCGCCATGTTTCCACGTTCTGTAACTGGAATTAATCGCTTTCGCTTCGTTCTCCACGTTTCGCGACGGAGATAACCGATGTTTCTTCCATTCCCCACCGTTCCTTTTTCGGATTAGACCGTTCTTGTGTCCATCACGACGTTCTTTCGTGTAGAATAAACGTGTTGGTTTCGGTTTATATTGCTATTGCGACCGTAATTACTGTGTTGTTTCAATTTCGGCCGCTTTTTCATCAATTTTAGCTGTTTTTGTAACAAGATGACGGGTTTTTCATTCCGTCTGACAACGTTTGCGTCCGTTTGTTAGGGGGCCTGGAAATGGTAAAAAAAATTATAAATAATTACCCATTCGTTACCGTCCGTCTGGCCGCACGTTCGGCTTAGGTCCCCTGCGGTCGCTCCTGCGGGCACCTGCGTCTGCCTTCAAAATTCTATGGCTGCCGCAGGAACGCCCTAAGTCACCGTGCGACATCAAATCAAAGACCGTACGGCACACCCACGTTTTCGGTCTCCACAATTTATAAATACACCGTGCGGCTACCCGAAAATAACAAGGACAAATGTGTCCAAGAGCAGCGTCCAAAACCTAAAGGTTTTGTCGGCTAAAAAAAAAATATATATATATATTTTTTTAAACAACAACAACAACAACAAATTCCGATATTTCGTCACGTTCCTCATTAACCCGTCACAATGTATTTACGTATTTACGATATATCGTTGCTTTACAAATATATAATGTATTTAGAAATTACATACGATAAATGGGATATCTTTAAATAGTAACGTCAACTTTTCGAAACGTCAACTTCATGATAGACGCTCTTCAAAAGCACCGTCTATGTGAGGATGTGTACCGTGCAGTATTTAAGGTGATCCGGATCTTGTATATACAAGAGCCGAGTCCGAGAGATTAAGGTTTTGTCTTACAACAAGAACAAGAAGAAGAAAAGAACAACGCCGAGCTCTCTATGAGCAGCGTTTGCTACGCGAGACGCTGCTAAAAACATATGTGACTGCTACATTGTGTGACCATGGAAATACTGCGGCCGCTTTATAATTGCTAGTGCCATACATTTTGTGACCCTCCGGGCGCCGAGCCAAATGTGACAGGCCTTACCTCGTGTTTTCACCTTCATTTGTGTTTGTTTTTTTAATCATCTTGTGTTTTAATTAATAACAAAAAAGCAATTCGATCACGTGGTGTGACGGACTGTCGGCAAGGATTGAATTTCACAGCGAAACCAGTTGTAATTTGGAATATCCATGATTACGTCAGCCCGATGCGTTTGATGAAAGTGATTGTGTTCTGCGGGCATCAGTTTGATGAGCTGCCTGGGGGCAGCGCTCTCGCAGATGCGCGAGCGATCGGAACCCAGGCCGGAGCTCGAGCTTGTGTGGACCTTTGGATGTGGTGATTATACCAGTTTACATACAATACACCGCCACGAAGGTCATTTCTCATCTTATTTTATCTTAAACATGGGAATTTCAGTTTAAAGTGTCTTGAAAGTGGGTTTTCTTTGGTCCACGAACGATATATTCACTCCATTTATTCTTATTGGGAAAATATTTTTGGAATCCGAACTTTTTGCAATCCGAACAGCGCTCCTGGAACGAATTAATTGGATTCTGGGGGCACCACTGTATAGGCAAACACCTATACTCCGATCTCTAGCGGTAGTGCACGTGGACGGCACGGTCGACGCAGACTGCCACGGAGGCCGTACGTAGGTGCACGGCGGGCGTAGGGGAACCGTGCGTCAACCTTGCGTTTCGCGTAGTCACACAGACCGCAAGGCCACCGTACGGCGACCGTGGAAATAGTGCGCCGCCGTAATTTTGGGGGTTGGGAAAATTCATTTTTCATTGAAGAGCTTACGGCGCCGCACGAATAATGCAAGCCCACCGTACGCACTATGTACGGTCGATGGAACACATCTACGTCATAGCTTGGCTTTGTCGAATTGCTATGGCGAACGTAGAAATGAAAAAAAGTTATAACTCCGCCTATAATTCCACGGCGCCCCTACGGCCTGTAAAATATAGCCAAACGGCGAAGGGCCTCCCTGAGGCCACCTCAGTTTCTCTGCGGCCGCCGCACTTTCTGTCAATTCAGAGGGCGTACGGCCGCCGTATCCTCGCCGTAGAGCAAATGTGACCTAGGCCTTAGGGTTGGGACTAATAACTTACAGATGAGCTTGTGTGGTTTCCGGTCCTGTGCATACTGTTGATGATACAGCATCAGAAGAAACCCTTCTCATCTCCAGACGTGTTGAGGAATTGGCAGGAAACCAGGTGTGACCGTGGTACCAGCAATGGTTGTTCCTGCTCTGAAGCGCTTTCAAGGTCATACTCCATTGCATTTTGGTGGATTTCTTGTGATGTCACAAGAAGAATTTGATCCCTCCTATATTCTTCTCTGCCCACTGGAACATCTCTTCAGCTGTCAGAATCTGATTCTGTAGAGTGGCCTGCAAACTTGCCCTTGCAACAAGGCACTTCACAGTTCCTCCAATCCCATCACATTACTCCATCTAGTGGTGTATGTCATAACTAATGACTTCAAATAGAGAACTGTAGGACATGTTTTTTAAAATAAACCCAAGCATATGTTTGGTATCATTACAAGAATTTATTTTTGAATAAAAATGTACTTGTAATTATTAATTTAGATGAAGAATAATTAATCTAAGTTGTTACATAACTCAGTTAATGCCCCCTGCATATTCACCATTTTTGGTCAAAGTGGCATTTTCAACTTCCTACAATGAAACATATGCATTTATCAGGCATTCTGATACAGATCCTTAAATTTCTATGCCAGTTTATAAATATCTGCAGTATCACTTTGCTAGAGTGTTCAGTTTCAGATTTATAATCTCATGAATATGAAAAAAGTAATAATTATAAAAACGTGCATGTAAATAAAATTTATTTTATATGAAGCCATGGGCGTTAGATAAAAATATTCAGTTAGTAGACACATCTTATATGAGGCAATCTTTAGAAAAAAAATGAAATCCTAAACCCTCCACATGGTCAAACCAGGGGACAAAATTGGTCCATTTTAGAGCCCTCGGAGGCAAGGGCTTTGTTAAAACTTTTATAATTCATCACCTAACTGTATTATCCCAACAAAAATTTATCTACGGATAAATAATGACCCTATAATCACTGTGTTATGAGTAAAAAATTCTAAGTTGTTCCATATTTTCAGGAGGGCTACAATAGTTTCACCTTATTTTAGCTCGTTTTGACCAAAAAGCCATTTTTAGCTTCCTATAGACTATAGAGTGAGAAATATGCATCCGCAGAGGATATCTGATGCCATAATTGAAAAATTTGGATGCCAATTAGTAAATATTTGCAATATTAACTTTCTAGAGGAGTCCATTATAAAATTATAAGCCACTGAAGTTGAAAAAAAAATGCGTTTTCACATTTGGCATTTTTAGGGCAAAATTTCAAAGGTCTCTAGAGATAGATATTTTTTAAACTATGAGAATTGAAAGCTAATCTTTTGCATGGTGGGTAGAGCCATATAGATCTACATTATAGAAATTTTTCAGGCACAATCTGAGGAGGTGACCTGGGGAGGTTTTTGAAATTTAGGTGAGTTGGCACGGAATGTCCCGTAGGAGAGTTATTGCCAACACCCTGGGATGGAACCTCAGTTGGAATATGACACACACACACACACACACACACACACACTTTTCCGACCGCACAGATCATCAGCTGGGCACCGTTCATCGTTCTTCCTCAAGGTTTCGATCCTTTCAGCTCAGAACCTCTCCAAACGGCGGATCCACAGCCTTGGTCATGGATCCACATCAGTAGATCCACAACCTCAGTTGCGTCCAGACAGTCAACCCATCAATGCAACATCACTCATCAAACTTTACTCATTGGAGGATTTAATGTATTATCACATCATTACAACTCCCATCACAAATTCTATTAAATGATAATACATTAAATCATGCACATCTTACCTTAAATATAACATGTCCACCAACAATTGTCCACCAACAATTCCTTGATTGTCTATATTTATTTTAAGTAAGAATCTAAGATGTGTGTTATGCCTGTCCAGTGTCTTTATGCTTGAGAGACACAGTGGGAGTGCATAAATCAGCATTCCAAGATAGCAAGACAATCGCTGCAGGATAAAATTCCCATGGTGGAGTTCAACAAAACCACCCGATGAATCAATGATGTTTTATGTCTTCTCCGACCAGTATATCTTCACTGAATGTTGATAGCTCACTCTCTTGTTCTGAAAAATTCCAGGTTCAAGCTACGCTACTCACCTTTTGTCATTTTAGGAGAGTATAACCTGTCCACCAAGGTTTGTTCGAATCCGTCCAAAAATTTTTGAGATATTGTGCTTTATATCATTTTGGCCTCATCTCTCAATGGTGAAAAATCACTAAAAGAATTTTCGTATTCAAATCTTCCCCAAAATCTAATCAATTTGGCCCTGTCACACATCTAAGCTGTCCACCAACTTTAATCCGAATCCATCTATAACTTTATGAGATCATCTGCTCACAGACAAACAAACAGACAGACAGACGGGTGAAAACATAACCTTCAGTGGTGGAGGTAACGATTGTGATTATAGCAATGCGACACAAATCAACACAAAATGTAACCTGTTCCGTAGTACCTGGCCTTTTACAGATTGGTTATTAGTGCTGACGTCATCAGTGCAAAAATAAAGGCAAAATGGAAAAAGCTGGGGGAAATCGATGATTTTTTTTTTAAGTTTCAGAATGACCCGTCCAACAAGGTTCTGCAAAAAAGGAGCAAGCTTTTATGTTCATCAGAAATAAACTCCAAAAGCAAACATATTCACAATAAAGTAAATCATTAATTCAACAAGATAAAATGATATTTTATGACTTGTTCAAAGACCGACGCACATTTTGTGAGATATGACTAACCATTGCATGACCTTCGGCGCTCATATGGTCCTTGAAAAATAAAAATAAATTAAATTAATTTACCTGATGTTTTACAGTCTTGGGAAGTCAGCATGTGATAGCTTTATAAAAAAAATATTCACCCTTGAGACCAATCAGAGTTTGAAAGACAGGAGATTGTGTGTTGAATCTAGGGACCTGCCAGTTCTGCCGCCACTCACATCTTTTTGGCATGGGTTGTTGTCAGAAGAAAGTGGTGAACATCGATTGATGTTTAGTGTTCCGTGTTTCTTACAGCAGCCACTCTTGCATTGGTCACCTTCCAAACAGATCTCATCGGTATCCTGAATGAAAGGAACATGGGTTGTTAAGAAACTATGGCAGTAATGTTACAATGAAGGATGCCTTAGCAAGGAAACACAAGGCAAACCAGGTAAAGGAAATTCAACCTGGCTGAAATACACCGACGTGGCATTCCCATCCTGACAATTCGACAAGCTTTACCATACCTGTGAATGAAAATAGGATTGCAGTGTTAGTGTGAGAACTCCATGATAAAGATTGCAGTGTTTATGTGAGAAATTTCTGAGGATATCCTGAAGACTCAATAGTTCAGTGGGCTGTCACTGCATAAACGATGAGGTCCTTGGGTTTGAGTCTTGGGTTGATCGGAATTTTTTCACACTTGCTCCACGCAGGAATTTATTCCTGTTTATGAAATTTATAGTAACGGTCAGCCGGTCCAACTTGAACGCCTGGTTTCAATCCAGTGACTCGCTGAGCGACTCCGTCCGTCTCCCACCTCAGAGACCCCTCCTCACCACCCCCTGGATCCTTGCATCCAAAGCCGCGTTACTGTGCGGATTGGGATCTCTGTGCCGGACGAATGACGAGCGGACGACAATCATAGGACAGATCTTACCTTTGGCCGAGCAACCTCATCTCACATGATGCCGGGAACTCTAGTGGTGCAACACCGCGACCAATCTCTACCTTGAACAAGATTAATTCAATGCCACCAGATGAAACCGTCCAGGCAAGCAGGAGGAGCCAGAGACAACGTCATGTTTATACTTCTGTACTATAAGAGAGATATTTGTCCGTCTGTGTGCATCGCCATTTTTCTTAGAGATGGCCAAACATGTCTTCGTCAAACTCTCAGAGGTTCATCAATGAGTGCCGGGGAGTGTTTTAGGCAAAAAAAAATAAATAAAAAAGAAGTTAGATTTCTTAAAAATGCCAACAGGAATAGAACACCACCGGGCAGTGCCGGGTACCTCTGATAGTACTTGAAAAATAAAACAAAATAAAACAAAATTTGTACATAAACAATAATTCTCCTTACCAGTGGAAATGTTGGAGCGGAAGAGTTTGAGTTGCTGGAACCCTGCAAAAATATGTCTGCTGTGACGTCATCGCCAGATCTAATCTCCCATCACATCAAATTTTTTTAAATGACACTCACCATTGGAGTGCGCAAAATGAGTGATAAATTAAATACAGTACTGTACACACATTTTACCACGATAAGCAAAAGCATAGATAACACTCACACGTACTTGATCTCACGATGAAGAACCCCCCCCTTAACAAAACGTCGGATCAATTTAGTCTCTAACCACCGTTTTTTGATGAAACTATGTGCTGTATTTTAAGAAATGAGAAAAAAAATTTGGATTTTTATTTACTTACCACCATATGGTAAGTTTCACACTGACACAACATAGATCTTCATTACTGGGTGTTGTCATCTTTAAACTGCAGTGGTTTGTGGGATGTCTTATGCAATATTGAACTTGTATTTTTTTGTTCTATAAAATAATTACTTCGATGGAACAATTAAAATTGGCCAGTTATAATAAGTCAGTTTGCTTATTATATGCGCGATATGTCGTTTTTGTCCGATCTCTCAATTATGAAGAATCACTTAAAAAAAATTCGTGTATCCGACTCCGGGTCTTCACCAAAATTGAATCAACTCGTCGTGGTCACACACGGACACACCCAACCTGTCCACTAAGTTTTGTCTGAATCAGACCACAATTTTTTGAGATATCCTGCTCACAGACAGACTGTGGCGAAAATATAACCTCTGTTCACCTTCGGTGGAGGAGGTAATAAAAGGTTTCGTTCAGACTCGTTCTACCAGACCTGCTCCACCAGACCTGCTCCACCAGATCCCTCCACCAGACCCCCTCCACCAGATCCCTCCACCAGACCCCTGCACCAGACCCCCTCCAGCAGACCCCCTCCACCAAACCCCCTCCACCAGAACTGCTCAACCAGACCCACTGCACCAGACCCCTCCACCAAGACCCCCTCCACCAGACCTGCTCCACCAGAACTGCGCACCAGACCCCTCCACCAGACCTTCTCCACCAGACCTGCTCCACCAGATCCCTCCACCAGACCCCTCCACCAGACCCCTCCACCAGACCCGCTGCATCGAGACCCCTCCACCAAACCCCCTCCACCAGACCCGCTCAACCAGACCTGCTGCAACCACACCCTCCACAGACCCCTCCACCAGACCCCCTCCACCAGAGCTCCTCCACCAGACCCCTCCACAAGAACCGCTCAACCAGACCTGCTGCCAGACCCCTCACCAGACCCGCTGCATCAGACCCCTCCACCAAACCCCCTCCACCAGACCCCCTCCACCAGAACGCTCACCAGACCCGCTGCACCAGACCCCTCCACCAGACCCGCTGCACCAGACCCCTCCACCAGAACCGCTCAACCAGACCCGCTGCACAGACCCCTCCACCAAACCCTCCACCAGACCTGTTCCACCAGACCTGCTCCACCAGATCCCTCCACCAGACCCCCTCCACCAGACCCGCTGCATCAGACCCCTCCACCAAACCCCCTCCACCAGACCCGCTCAACCAGACCTGCTGCACCACCCCTCCACCAGACCTCCCAAGAGCTCCTCCACCAGACCCCTCCACAAGACGCTCAACCAGACCCGCTGCACCAGACCCCTCCACCAGACCGCTGCATCAGACCCCTCCACCAAAACCCCTCCACCAGACCCCCTCCACCAGAACCGCTCAACCAGACCCGCTGCACCAGACCCTCCACCAGACCCCCCTCACCAATCCCTCCACAACCCCTCCCACAAGATCCCTCCACCAGACCCCCTCCATCAGCCCCCTCCACCAGACCCCTCCACCAGACCCCTCCACCAGACCCCTCCACCAGACCCCTCCACCAAACCCCCTCACCAGACCCCCTCCATCAGCCCCCTCCACCAGACCCCTCCACCAGACCCTCCATCAGCCCCCCTCCACCAGACCCCCTCCCATCAGCCCCTCACAACCCTCCATCAGCCCCCTCCATCAGCCCCCTCCACCAGACCCCCTCCATCAGCCCCCCTCCACCGACCCTCCATCAGCCCCCTCCATCAGCCCCCTCCACCAGACCCCTCCACAAACCCCCTCCACCAACCCCTCCTCAGCCCCCCTCCACCAGACCCCTCCATCAGCCCCCTCCACCAGACCCCCCACCAAAACCCTCCACCAACCCCTCACCAAGAACCGCTCAACCAGACCCTCACCAGACCCCTCCATCAGCCCCTCCACCAGACCCCTCCACCAGACCCTCCACCAATACCTCCACCAGACCCTCCATCAGACCCCTCCACCAGACCCCTTCACCAGACCCCCTCACAAGATCCCTCCACCAGACCCCTCCATCAGCCCCCTCCACCAGACCCGCTCCACCAGACCCCTCCACCAGATACCTCCACCAGACCCTCCATCAGACCCCCTCCACCAGACCCGCTACACCAGATCGCTGCACCAGATCACTACTGCCGCATGTGTCAGTAAAGCACCACATGTTCGGGAGGTTATAGGTTTCAGAAGAGATCACTAAAATGGAACACGGAAATATGATAGGACTACCTGCTTATAGATATACGATGATAAAAAAAAAGTGTAAGTTGGCCAACCAAACCACTCAAACAAATTTTCAACTTGTTGATTAAAAATGATGTATGAAAACCTCTGTGTGGATAGCTGGTAACCCTTTAGGGGTGTGTTCCGTTAGCAAACAGCTTAATATGGCTTGCCAAGTGCTTACTTGATTCAAAGCGCTCAAGCAAGCACCCAAACAGAACGGAGAGCTCGGCACCGCTTAATCTGGCGGTCTCCATGGAAACAATGCCATTGTGGTACTGTACTCTAACAAATGCTGTACGGACCATCATTTTCAGTTTCACTCGATCTTCTTGTGACAATTTCCCCAAATTGATTGTGTTAGCAGTGCGCTCGAGACTACGAGGAAGAGAAGAGAAGAGAGAGAAAGATAAATAAATGTGGAGTCAGAATAGAGAGCCCCCTGTTCAGCTGATCTATGAACCCCACCATTGTGCATTTTGGGAGGGCTGGGGTTCTGAATGTTTGTACATCTAGAAGAATTACCATGAAAGTAGAAGTAACAATAAAAAGTATGAAATGCACGTTTCAATAATATTAAATGAGTTTACATAACAGGGGTATGCCTCTGAAGATTTCAATGTTTGTAGAATGTATTGTCCTTTTGAATGTGACAACGGCGGCCATTTTTGCTAACATGATGAACCACCTCTCTAAATCGCTTGCTCCACTTGCCGAGCGGCTACGCGAGTGGTTTCCAGAGCGTTTGATACGGAACGAAAGGCTTGGAGGTCGAGGTCGAGAATTTATGACTGGTCCTGTGCAGAATCTCGTTGGAAAGAGAACATGTTTGGAAAAAAGAGATCGTTCTCACTAAATGGGAGCAGATGACAATCAGATGAAATCAGGGAAGAACATGAACCGACTCCCTGGTCATCACTTCCTCGTGGTGTGGCTGAGCCTTAAGGTGAGATCATTAAGGACCGATTGATCGTACAGGACCTGGGACGTGTGGTGCACAGGATAATAGTTCAATAGTAATTGTGTTGTCATTGCTTCTTTTGTTATCCCTCTTCTATTGTTCATTGCACCTTGCAAACCAACTTGGTCTCTGTGTGAATTGATTTGAGATGCCCTAATCTCATTGTTCAAGCCACGGTGGCTCTTAATCATCCGTTAAAGGACAGATGGGCTTCGGGGACGACAAGCGACCCGTACGAAATGTAAGCCGCGTCAAAACCACTTGTGCGGATAATTATCAGTGCCGGGCATGAGGAAGTAGCAGCCATGCGCTCGACTGGCTCAGATGTTCACTGACGTATGGGAGAGTGGCCTAAACAGGCCCTCAACCCTGGTCCCAGCTTCCAAACCGGTGGATCGGCGTGACCACTTTAATAGTGGTTTGTCAGGATTTGGACCAGGAAACTGGCCTGGGTTATAAAACTGTAAAAAAAAAGAATATATATATTAAATATGTGCATGATATGTGTGTTGATTGGTTGTCCAGCTTTGCCCACCCCCACCTTTAGGTATTTAGGGGGATGTTGTGACAATTTTCATCACTCTTGAGAAAGGTTAACGGACGCATGTTGCTTGTCACGTGTTGTTAATCGAAACGTTGAGTCATTGTTCAATTAAAGGCTGGAAAGCCTGGTGTTGGCTTTGTGGTTAGGGTGGGTGGCTTGGGATCTTAAAGTCCTGAGTTCAAGCCCTGTTGGCCACTGAATTAACACCAGGTGGGGTTGACTCAGCCTGTCGTCCTTCTGAGGTTGGAGAAATGCGCACCAGTGTACTGGTGTAGGGGCAGCGCATCAGCGGCATAGTTGTGCCCCAACAAAATGAGAGCTACCTGGAAGCTGAGCTGCTATATGCAAGAAGAAGAAGAAGGTTGGATAATTTAACATGGATTCCTTTGATATATATATATATATATATATACATACACACATCCATACACACAAATCGAACCCCTTAATTTGACGAAGCAGCAGGACACAGATTGGCACTTCCTGCATTGTCTGTTAACAACAAGTTTTGGCTGCCACATGAGCACATTGTTTCTGCCCTGATGATCACCAGTTCGGAAGTTTTCAGTTAGGAATAATAAATTAAACACACTGAACTAAGATGTGACATGACACTGATGTCATGCACATAAATCATGCCGTTGGGGAATATGACCATACAATGGGCAATGGTGCCTACAGCAGCCCGGCTTGAGCCATGCTGAGTGTCCCTATTTTTTTTCCTCGGACCTGATCGCCCTGATATATATATATATTATATACACTGATGAGCCAAAACATTATGACCACCTGCCTAATATGCGGTTGGTCTCTGTGTGCCGCCAAATCAGCGCCGACCCGCCGAGGCATGGACTCTACACACCCCTGAAGGTGTCCTGTGGTATCCTGCACCAAACATTAGCAGCAGATCCTTCAAGTCTTGAAGTTGGAGGTGGAGCCGCCGTGGATCGACTTGTCGGTCCAGCACATCCCAGATGCTCAATCGGATTAGATCTGGGAATTTGGAGGCCAGGGCAACACCATGAACACTTCATTGTTCCTCAAACCATTCCCGACAAATGTGTCAGTGTGGGCAGGGCCATTATCCGCAAAGAGGCCACTGCCATCAGGGAATACCATTGCCATGAATGGGTGTTACCTGGTCTGCAAGTGTTTAGGTGTTGACACGTGTCAATTGAGTCCACATGAATGGCGGATCCAGGGTTTCCCAGAACATTGCCAGAGCATCACACTTCCTCACCGGCTTGTCGTCTTCCCACAGTGCTTCCTGGTGCATCACTTCCCCAGGTAAACGGCGCACACGTACACGGCCATCACGTGATCTAAAAGAAACGGGACTCATCGGACCAGGCGACCTTCTTCCCTGCTCCAAGGTCCAGTTCCGACGCTCACGTGCCCATTGTAGGCACTTTCGACGGTGGACAGAGGTCATCATGGGCACCTGACTGGTCTGCGGCTACGCAGCCCACGCAGCAGGTGCGATGCACTGTGGACTGTGACACATTCCTCCCATGACCACCATTAAATTTCTGTGACTTGTGCCACAGTAGACCTTCTGTCAGTTCGGACCAGAGGGATAGCCTTCGTTGCCCTCGCGCATCGATGAGCCTTGGCGCCCAACACCCTGTCGCCGGTTTGTGGTTTGTCCCTCCTCGGACCACTGTCGGTAGGTACTACCACTGCTGACCGGAGGCACACCACAAGCCTTGCCGTTTCAGAGATCTCTGACCCAGTCGTCTGAACATAACAATTTGGCCCTTCTCAAAGTCGCTCAGGTCTTTACTCCTGCCCATTTCTCCTGCATCCAACCATCAACTTCAAGAACTGACTGTTCATTGCTGCCTAATATATCCCACCCCTTGCAGGTGCCATTAACAAAGATAATCAGTTATTCACTTCACCTGTCAGTGGTCATAATATTTTGGCTCATCAGTGTATATATATATATAATATATATATATCATATCCAAACAATCACTGATTCACTCACTGAAATGAAAATAATAAATGAAAAATAAAAATGCAAGTAAGCAACCCCAAAGCAATTGGGAAGCACGGTAATTTTGCGTGCCAACGGACATCGAAGCCGATACACCGGGAAAAATCACAGAACCATCGGAATGCATCCATAAATGAACAATGTAAATAAATGAAAACAAATAAATGCAGATGAGTGACCCAAGACAATGGGGACGCACAGTTCGCTATTGCGTAAGTATACTCTGCTAATATGTATGTACCTGTATATGTATATATATATATATATATAT
>CM068964.1:97504026-97524171 GCA_035128595.1 Eptatretus atami | reverse complement strand
ACGGTGGGACTCAAACCCACACAGACAACCTCGCACCAAGCGCCAAGGAACCAAGACGAAGCAGCAGACGCCAGCTATCACCAAGACGGAAGATGGCCAGCAGACCAGACGAGACGACCCAGACGGATCGCACCGGCAATTATTCAACCTCTCCTGCGAGGTGGGAGGGATCCGTCCTGAGGTAACTCTGCCTCCCATTGGATGGGTGGCGTGTCGGTGGCCCGCCCCCAGAAGAGGCTCTGTAGTTGTTTCTGGCCTTCTGGCTTCCCATTGGCTGGAGTGCCTCGGCTTTGCTCACTCTTCGTCCATTGGCTGGAGGAAACACTCCCTGCCCTTCTTCGGAGCGGAGCCTCGATCTGAGGCGATGGAGGATCCGCCCACGCCTTCAGCCAAAAACACGTGGATAATGGAGTCGGTGCGCGAAGGTTTGGTTGGGTGGCGGAACGAAGCAGGATGTTGTTGTTGGGGAATATAAAAAAAAACTAACGACAAAATAACTCGCAGCGCACACATGAAATTCCCGTTAGACACAGGGGATGGATTCTAACTATACACACATACTTAACGAAATAACTAAACTTTGGGACTGCTGACTGTCTGTGTGCAAGAGGCTTCCAAATCCGTAACAATATTAATACCTGATGCCCAGTGTCTTCACCATGGGGCACCGTCCAATCCGCTGTTACCTCCGCCACTGAAGGTGGAAGGAGGTGATGTTTTCAGCTCTGCCTGTTAATTTCAGGTGAAAATCGAACATTCTTCAAGTATGTTGGTTGGTCTTGTGCGTTATTCTGTATGTCTGTCTGTTTGTCTGTTTGTCTTTTTGTTTGTTTGTCAGTCGTCTACAGGTCACAATTTTAAACCGATCTTCACAAAACGTCACCACGTGGTAGAGTTTGTCATAAGCAAGAAGCCTATTGTTTTTGCTTAAGGTCAAAAGGTCAACCAAGGCCAAAGGTCAACAACGTAGGTGAGATTTCTAAAATCCTCAATTTTTATCCGATTTACTAGACATTTGAACAGGATTTGCATATCAGGTCAATGAATTCAACCACCAATTATTGTTGAGGTCATCATGGGCCAAAATATCAACATTGGCCAACTTTCTAAAATCGTCAATTTTCATCCGATTGACTTGAAATTTGAAGAGGATTTGCATATTTGTTCATTGAATCAAAAAAACAACAATTATATTTTAAGGTCAAATTTGTTGATGGACTTCGCAAGTATCATTCTATGCATGACATCTTTCTTGTGTTTGTCTGTCAGTTTGTGTGCAGGATATCTCAACAATTGTGCACGGATTCGGATGAAATTTTGTGGACAGGTTCGTTGTTTGACAAAGACGAACTGATTCGATTTTGGTGACGATCCGGATCTGGATCCGACTACGAGAATTTTAAAAGTGATTCTTCACCATTTAGAGATAGGACCAAAAATGATATATAGCACGATGTCTCAAAAAGTTGTTGACGGATTCGGATGAAACTTGGTGGACAGGTTGGTTGTGCGACAAGGATGAATTCATTAAAGTTTGGTGAAGTTCCAAATCCAGATCTGGATATGAGAATTCTTATTTAACCTTTAAAGTGATTCTTCACTATAAAGAGAGGGAGCCAAAAACGATATATATAGCACGATATTTCAAAAACTTATTGGGCCTGATATGTTCTACTGGATCAAGCATTGCGTGGCGGAGGTATGAGCTCTACCGACTGCCCTTCTCGTTTAAAATTGAAAAACAAAATATATAAACTGAGATAAATCTATGTTCATCAACATTTTTGTGTGTTGGCTTTATCGAAGCCATGTAAAATATGCTTGGTGTTGGCTTAATGGTTCGGGTGGTGGGCTTTGGGATCCTCGGGTCCTGAGTTCAAATCCCGCTCAGCTGTTGAATTAATACCAGGTGGGGGTTAACTCGACCTGTCATCCTTCCAAGGTCGGCAAAATGAGTGCCAGCATGCTGGTATACTGTGTCGGAGTGGTGACCCGTCCAGGATTGTGTCCACTAGCCAAGGAGACTGCTTAAGCAGCACCGGCGCTCTGCACAGAGTGTGGTCCCAAGAGCTACGAGCTTTATCGAAGTGATGTTTAAGAGAATAAAGTTGATTTATGGAGACGGTTTAACAGTGATGGGAAAGGGAAAGTAGGTGCCATAAGGGGGGGAGTTCATGTGGTGGTGGAATTGTGATCTTTCCACGGCTCGCAGGGCCCCTGGGAAAGAGGGATCCTTGGAGGGGGAGAGGGCGGGGGGGCCTGGAGGGTGCATGACGTCTTGTTTTGTTGTGCCACCTGTTTTGAGTGGCTGTCTGCCTGCACACAACGCCGTCCATCTGCAGACATTGCAAGTACGAGAAATGGACGTTGTTGACCTCTTCGAGTCCGTCTCTCTGGGCGATCGATCTGACTACAGCAGCAGGTTTGGAAGTGCTTTGACGGTTCGATGTCGACTTTATCGGCCTTTCTCTAGTCCCCAAGAGAGTAATGTCAGGAAATGCTCATAAAACTAAGGAATATATATGTATATATATATATATATATATATATATATATATATATATATATATATAATCGCACTCTCGATAACAAAAAGACTGCATGCGTTACCTTGGGAACTGTTGTCATGGCAACTATTGGGACGCTTCGTGCGTTTGTTTGTGGTTTTTTTTTCACTTTAACTGTGCTTAACCATAAGATCTGAATAATGTCGAGTTTAATAATCTTATATGGAGAAATTAGATTCAATAGCTTACACTTAGTAACATGTTTCACTTCACTGCGGCTTTCAGACGGATAGAACACATGTTTGTTTAAACGTTTTAAACCTTCATTTGACTGTACTACATACCAGTTAATGCTTTAACCATTTGTTGATTCATGATGATGAAAATCCTTGCATTCGTCATTTTACTACTCTCCCCATCTTACCGATACCTATTGCTTATTGGAATGTTAAACCAGGGCTGTGTTCCGTTAGCAAGCAGCTTGCTATCGCTTTACAAGCCGGTTGTTCCGTATTAACCACTGCGCAAGCTGCTCACCTAGCCGCTTGGCAAGTGGAACAAGCCGTTAAGAGAGGTGGTTCATGATGTTAGCAAAAATGGCCGCCGTAGTCCGATTCAAAATGATAATACATTCTACAAACAATGAAATGTTCAGCAGCATACCCCCTATTATGTATATTCAAAATATTATGGAAATTTGCATTTTATATTGTTACGATCTGGAAACCATTTGCATTCAACATACGGATGTCCCAAAGTCAGTTATCCTGTATAGTATGTGTGTAGTCAGATCCCTTCCTTTGTCTAGTGGGAGAATCAAAAACGTGCGTTGCGATTTCTCTTAGTTGGTTATTAAATCTTTACATCCACAATCCAACGAACAACCAACAACCATTCCATTCCCCATCACGACCCACCATCAACCTGCTCCTAAACGAGCGCTTCGCTCGCCAACCCGAAAGCCTATTGAGGTACATCCCTCTGAGGCGGAATCTCGAGGATGTTCGAGGCAGTTCATCACCACCACCTTTCTCGAACACGTGTGGAGTGGGCTGGCTTCCCGGTATGGCCCAAACCCCGTCCAGAAAGGCGGACCCATGGAAGCCCCATCCATCGGGGCGAACAGTGACGTCAGTTTCACCAAGGCCTCCCCGCTGAGGAGGTCCATAAAAAGTTACGACGCCATCCTCACAGTGGAGTTCTGTAGAGAGAGTGTCGAGAGTTCTGAGGGGGTTCGGTGTGTTTTTTGGGTTTGCTGGAGTTCTTGCGTGGTTACGAGCAGTGGTTACCAGGGGCTGTTACGAGTTCTTAGTTGGTTTTTGCTGTCACGAGGGTGAGCAGAGGGTCATCAAGGCGGGAACGCGTCTCTGCTGGGCCTCCACAAGGAAGGGCAGGCGACCCCCGACCTCCCTCCGTGACCCCGACTATTCACCACCCGAGCTCCGCCATGAACACGATCCCCCACGTGCGACTGGGACCAGGCCGACGACCATTGGCAGGTGCCACAGCACGGGAGATACCCCTTTCTCCGACGGCCAGGTACCCACCGAACTCTGACCCCCAGCTTCTCTCTCTTCTCACCGGCTGCGAGGTCCAATAAAGACTCTGGTTTTCTTTTCTTTTGTGTGTGTGTGTGTGTGTCTGCGTGTGGGCCCGTCTTTAAGTAGAACTGTGTAAGTGCTTGAATCCTTGTAAATATTCCTGCATATTCGCGTTTAGTCTTGCCGTGTCTTTTACTGTTAATAAACCTTTATTAGAGATGTTCCCAGTCCGTTTCTGTCCCTTCTTACATTGGTCCAGCATGGTCCGGGTCTGAGTATAAGCGGGTTTCATCCCCGGTAATCGGTCTATCATAGCCGGACGTCCGGCAGGCCCGCTCGACTGCGAACGAGCGAAAGGTAGGTGGCAAAGCGGTAGTCGGTAGTGTGAATTTCCCGCTCTGGTAGAGTAAATCAGTTTGACCAGGCGTTCCAAGGGCGTGGATCCGGTAGACAAGATTGCTGGATACTAGACTTTGGCTCTAGACAAATAACCCTACGCACGCGATCGAGATATTGGCGACCACGGTCGGTTCTGCGACCCGCGGCTCACGAAATATCCGGAGCGACGCCTACAATTCCGGGGAGTCTGGGGAGACGGCGTAACTCCCCCCCTACGGCATTCTCGCCACGACCCCGGCCCGCAACAATACTATATTTATTGTTACTTTTACCTTTCATTTTATTACCCCGTGTACGCGAAGTGAAAAGGTGGTTAAGCATTTGGTTCATGTCCGTCCGTTTGTCTGATCAATTTATGATCAAGGAACAGTTTATTTAAATTGAATGTTGTATTTGGACCATGAATCGGGACATGAACAGGAAGACAAGTTTGTCGTTTTACCATATATTGGCTCTGAATTCATCCTGACTGCTAATGCACAGAGAGGAGTGAGATAATATTCTTACTCTGTCTGCCTGTCTGGCAGTCAAACAAAGTTGAAAATCATTCCAAATAGGAAACTCACTGTTTTTAATGACGTTATAAAGGACACAAACAACAGGCACTAATAATTAATGTAATGTGCTAGATAGGGTGATGTAATAGACACTGGGTAAAACGGTGGTAAAACCCAGAATTTATTTATGGATATGCCTTTAAACCTCTTTAAGCCATTATTTAAACTGAATCACAAACTTGAACACTGTACATCATAAATCGCCTTTTCACTTCCAGGAACCATGCGATATATTGTTACGGATCCAGGGTTCGAGTTTCACCATGAGGGGAAGCGCTTGAGTTCTTCCCGAACAACCAATCCTGAGGTCACCGAGCACGGATAAATCCACGCCCCGGCAGGTTGCTAAGCAACCAAGAGTACTGATTGGTAATGCCAATTTGGCAGGGTTACACTACTTTGCATGATACCTCACGTGTGGACGGCCACACCAAGGGGCGTCTCATGCCTTCGATGCGTTCTCTAAATACTCACCAGTTCAGGTGCAGCCGAGCGGATCTGCGAGTACGCACCGGCTAATCAGAGCAAATGACTATGCTGGACCAATGAAGGAAAAGATGCAACGAACTGGGTACATTTAAAACAAGCAGGTTTATTTATAATTATTGCGAGGAAAAGGCATATGGCACAATAATCAAAGGTTTGATTGCAAAAGCAATATGTACAGCAGGGAAAAGTAAGGATTCGTGGGATGCGGCAAAATAAATTCAGAGTATATACAAAAGAGGACACAGTGCAGAGCTAACCCAATATTAAACTTATACAGGCTTATCTTATGCTCGCATGACAGGCGTCATCGGAAAAATACCCGAGGAAATTAGAAAGCAAGAGAGATGAGGAAAGAACGAGGTGTTTGCGACCTCTTTTTGTACTTGACAAAACTTTCAAGAAAACGCACACTAACCCTAACCTTTAATTTCAAAACGAGGAGCTCCAGATATGTGCAGATTTAGTTTGTAAAAAAAATTGTACAGGCAGTGAATAAGACCGGGAATTTTGCTATAATGGCAGATGAGGCTATTTCGCTTAAGACAGAGAAGCTTTCAGTTTGTATCAGATGCGCAGAAAACCTCGAGATCAGAGAAAGATTCCTGTGCTTTGTCATATCCTCATCTTCCAAAAATGCAGAAGGCATTGAAACTGCCATAAAGAAAGCTTTGGAGACAAATGGATTGCAGAATATGCCGATGGTTGCCCAATCTTGTGATGGTGCTGCGGTCAGGACAGTTAATACCTCGGCCAAGATTCAAATCTCGGATAGACAGCTGAGAGGTGCGTGTGTGTACCTCTACATCATCCTGATAGTCCACATTAAAGGAAGAATAGTGTTTATATTAAGACAATGTTGATGTATGTTCAACACCTGGGCAACATGATTCATAAAATGCTCAATTTTGTTTACTAGTGGTGGGCAATGTCGTTTTACCTTTGGTGGGCAATGTTGTTTCCCTGCACAGTCTTGGAAATGCAAGAAAATGTTATTGATCACAACATATACAGTCAGTCCTTGTTTGACATTGTAATTATATTCTTGAAAAGTGCGACTTTAACTGAAACTACTTTAAGCGAATCCAATTTCCCCCATAAGAATTGATGCAAATAGGGGGGGGGGTTAGGTTCCAGGGAAAATTTTATCGCCAGACAAATGACATTATTTACATATAGAGTATAAGTTTTTTTTTTAATTTAAACAAATCAATTGAATATCATCATCTCTCATTGCTTCAGATCTTCATTGGTCAGCTCTTCTCTGTGTGATTGCAGAAGATGTGTAACGTCGGCTTCCTGCTCCTCATCAAAACCCACTTTATTGGCCAAGCCGAGGATAACTTTCTTTATAGTGAGGACAACATCTTCAAATCCGTTCAAGTCATTGACACATCCGTGCCACAACTTCCTCCACACACCATTCATGCACACCTGAGTAACTTCAGCCCAGGACTCACTGATGTTATCGAGGCACTTGAGGATGTTGGACTACTAATATAGGATTAGCTCAGATCCCCATTAAATGCCTGTTTAGCTAGTTTGTTGGAAAGTGTAACGTTACTATGTGTTTCGGGAGGTGTAAGAGACTGTTTTCTATGTTCGTACAGTGGTGGTGAAACAAGGGCTCCCTCTTATTCCTACCCCATCCCAGGATAGGCCCCTCCCAGTCGGCTGAGGGGGTATGGCCTGGAGAGAGGGTGGGGCAAAAGAGAGGAATGACGCAAGAGAGGGGGTCGGGTCTCGAAGGAAGCGAGCGAACGGAGGCTTCGTAAAAAGAGTGCTCATGTCTTCGAAGGAGCAAAACGAGAGAGGAAACGAAGGCTTCGTAAAAAGGGTCGACGTTGTCCTTTGTCCTAAAAAGGTCGACGACGAAATAGTCGCTCTCGAAGCGTGCTCGTGATTCAAAACGAGCGAACGAAGGAGTTGAGTTTTGAAGAATGGCAGTGGGCTTTTGTTTTGAGAGGCTGCCTGCACGTCGAGGATTCTGCCGTGAGAGGGACGGCAGCCGGCTTAGAGGCGAGAAAGAAAAGGAAAATGCAGTGGTGAATCGGCCGGGAGAGAACGCTGAACCTGAGGGTCGAGTCTGCATCGGCCGAGAAAGAAAGGTGATTCGACAGAGAGAGGAACTGAGAGGACGAAGCGGAGTCGGGCTTCGAGGCGGGAAGGCAGGAGAAGGAGACGCCGGAGCCTCTGACGGCCTTACTACCTCACGGCTGGACACGTTGTCGATCGCCTGCGGAGCTTCGGCACCTCGATTTGGGCCTTGTCTGGTGAACGGGCCAGGCCTGGATTTGTATGCTGAACCCTGGAGAGAGATCGGCTGAGGCCCATCGTTGATCTGGCGGACTTGTGCCGTCGACATTGCGGCGGGCCAGAGCGCGCGGAGACGTGAGGTCTGCGATAAAAAGGACAAGCGCCATTTTTGCCACGCGCGTGGTTCGAGCTGGGTTCGAATCCGTGGACATCCGCCTGTTACGAGTGACATTCATGCTTTTTGACACCGTCCTATCGTCCATGAAACCTCACCAAGTACTCTGTCTTGTCTTGCATGCATGCTGTTTGTCTTTGTCTGCACGTGTTGTATAAGGCATATTTCGGTAGCGACCCCTCGAAACCTGTAGAACCGTGGTTCCCTAGTTAAGAATGGGTTGAGGATTGTTAATAAAAACATTGTCGTGAATTTTGCTTGTGTTGTGATCCCCGATGTTCCCCAATAAATCTGGTTAATTCGTATGAAGTTGCGCAATGGATTAATTTGTGTCGCGTCGAGGAACAGATCCGTTCGATTGGCATATAAAACAAAAATGGTTACAGACTGACAGAAAACACTCGGCATCTGACAAAACCAGTCTGTAACAGGGGTTCTATTCCCAACTGGCAAGGTACAAGGATTAGTTGGTATCGCATTGAAGGCGCGTGACCCGAGGCCTGTGCTGAGCCGGCTGGCGTTATAAACCCCGGAGACGGTGGTGGTGAGGGTGGCGCCTAGGACCGGGTGAGAATCCCGCCACCCCGGATCCGCAACAATATAAACAAGTGGCAGATAGTCAGGTGGATCATGACCGTACCTGTCAAACACCTGAGATCGGACAGGGTGACACAACCACTGATGTTATTGATGCACAGCTCGGTGTATACAAGGCCTATACTGCACGTACTCTGGGTAGGTTTATATACCAGTATTTAAGGTACGGCTTACACACCAGCATTTACGGTATGATGTATACTGTAGCTTCATTAAAACGAGGAAAACCATGAGTTTGGTACTAAATTAGAGGTAAAACGACTTTCTAATGAAACGGTGAATGACATTAAACGAGTATTTATGTTCTCTACGATATCAGCGACTTAATAACGAAACAATGTTAACCGGGACGATGTTAAGCGAGGACTTAACTGAACTCCACATCTATACCAATAAATGTCAGTGTGCATCAGTCAGCCCGTCAGTCAGTCAGAGTGTCTCCTACATAACACCAAAACCATGAAACCTAGCGGCCCCAAACTTTACATGCATACTTGGAGAACTCCAAGGTTGTGCATGAATAGAAATTGGGTATTTGGATTAATTTAAACTCCCCTTTTGAAATTAATTAATGGCATTATTTATCCTTTATCAAGGCATCATCCTTGCTCAGCTTGCTTTCCCTCGCTGGGGTCTTCATTCGCCCTTTTTTTGGCCTGCTCAACAATGCCTTGACTTGGAACAGGCCACAATGGTTTCTTAACGATAAAGTGCTCAAATGGTTTTTTTTCACCTTCTTCACTCATATCATCAAATGCCTGATTTGCATACCTATAAATCACTGTTTACATCACTTTAGTAAGTGCTATCGTTTTCAAATTAGGAGTTTGGAGTGATTTTATGAATTATATGATGCGATTTTCCATTATCTACTCTCAAGGATTAAAGTATATCATCGAAATATCATTTCTGTTTTGAGGATCAGATGGTGTGAACTAAATAACTGTCGAAATCTGTGAGGGCGAAATTCTGGAAAACGCTAAAAATGAATTCGGCATGGGGTGTTTTGGGTTCTTGCGGAATAATGTCCCTATTACGTAATCAGCTTGCGTTACTTTTGACTTTGCCACCCCTCTCCCTCTCGTCCTCCCCCTCCCAATCCCCTCCCGTACTCCGCTCCCACATCAACCCTGACTTTCCCCACCTCTCCCTCTCACCCCTGCACTCTGTCTCTCTCCCACTTCTCCCTCTCTCTCCCACCCCCCGCCTCTCTCTCTCCCACCCCTCCCTCTCTCTCTCTCTCCCACCCCTCCCTCTCTCTCCCACTTTTCCCTTCTCTCCCTCCCCCCACCCCTCCCTCCTCTGTTCCCTCCTTTTACGCCTCTCTCTCATCTCTCCCACCCCCCTCTCCCCTTCACTCTCCCGTCTTCTCGCCACTTCTCCCTTCTCTCTCTCCACCCTCGCTCACCCTCTCTTCTCCAAACCCCTCTCTCTCTCTCTCCACCCATCCCGACACTCGTAAGTTATTCTATTTTCCCTTTCTATTATTCCTCCTTTCTCTCTCCTCTCTCTCTCTCTCTCTCCACCCCTCTCCCTCTCTCTCCCACCCCTCCCTCTGTCTCTCTCCCACTTCTCCCTCTCTCTCTCTCCCTCTCGTCTCTCTCTCCCACCATCCCCTCCTCTCTCCTCTCTCTTCTCTCCCACCCCTCTCTCCTCTCTCTCACCCCTCTCTCTCTCTCCCACCCTCTCCCTCTCTCTCTCCCACCCCTCTCCCTTCTCTTCTCCTCCCTTCTGTCTCTCTCCCACTTCTCCCTCTGTCTCTCTCCCCTTCTCCCTCTCTCTCCTCTCCCACCCCTCTCCCTCTCTCTCTCCCACCCTCTCCCCTCTTCTCCCTCTTCTCTCCCACCCCTCTTCTCTCTCTCCCCTCTCCCTCTCTCTCTTCTCCCACCCCTCCCCTCTTCTCTTCTCCCACCCCTTCTCCTTCTCTCTCCCCCCTCTCTCCCCACCCATTCTCCCTTCCCTCTCTCCCACCCATCTCCCTCTCTCTCTCCCACCCCTCTCCCTCTCTCTTCTCCCCCCCTCTCCCTCTCTCCACACCCCTCACCATCTCTCTCCAAACACTCTCGCTCTCTTTCCTTTTCTGTCTCATCCTCTCTCTCCCACCCCTCTCCCTCACTCTCGACCCCTCTGTCTCTCTTTCTCTCACACCCTCTCCCTCTCTCTCCCATGACTTCCTCTCTCTCCTATCCCTCTAATTCTCTCTCACACCCTCTCCCTCTCTCTTACGCCATTGCCATCTCTCTCCAACCCCTCCCTCTCTCTCCTACCCCTCTTGCTCTCTTTCCCTTCTCCCAAACACTCTCACTCTCTGTCTCACCCTCTCTCTCCCACCCCTCTCCCTCACTCTCCGACCCCTCTTGTTCTTTCTCACACCCTCTCCATCTCTCTCCAACCCTCTCGCTCTCTTTCCCTATCTCTCTCAGGCCTCTCCTTGCTTTCCATCTCCTCTCGCTCTCTCTCCCCCCCTCTTGTTCACTCTCCCACCCCTCTTCCTCTCCTCTCCCCTCCTCCTATCCCCCATATTTGTCATGATGTCAGCAGTGGTACCTGGAAACATATCAAATAATTAGGTGAAAACCAAAAATAAGGGTATTAAATAATGAACATAACTGCATTTTGTGATTTCAACGACTGTACACCAACACAGTGGCGTACTGAGGGGAGGGGGTGCAGAGAGCGGAGGATGTGCGAGGGTTCCAGGGTGGGGAGGAGGTGATAGGGTTCTTCTTGATAGGGTTCGCCACCATCTGCTTCAGCACCAGCATCCAGAGCAGTCAGGCTTTACACCAAAGAGGTCAACGATTGACGTATCCTTGCTCTTCGTGTCCTCACCGAAGCAGACGAGAGTTTCGGCAGGGGCTGCTTGCAGCCATGTTGATCTCTGTAAAGCGTTCGATTCAGTGAATCGGGATGCCCTCTGGAGGATTCTTGGTCTTCGTGGGTGCCACCAAAACTGATCGATCTGATGTCTGAACTCTACTCTGGCACTGAGAGTGCTGTGAAGTGTGGTGGTACCATCTCTGACTTATTTCCAGTTATTACTGGAGTTCGTCAGGGGTGTTGTACTGCCCCACACTTTCAGCACTTGTATGGACTGGATTTTAGGGAGGATGTCAGAAAGATCAAGCTGCGGTGCATCGTTTGGGAATGTCAAGATCTCGGACCTTGATTTCGCAGATGATGCAGTCATCTTGCGGGACTTTAGATATCCTTTTGGGGGCCCTCGACGGTGCTGATGAGGAGGGAGCCGCTGGATTACGGGTTTCTTGGTCAAAACTAAGATCCAGGCTTTCAATGACATCTTGGATGCTGCTGTCCGTCTGTGTCTGTTGTTGGTGAGGATGTTGAGGTCGTGGAGAGATTCACTTACCTTGGCAGTGATATTCATGTCTCTGCTGACTGTGAGTCAGAGGTCAATAGACATCTGGGTCGGGCCTGGGGAGTCATGGATTCACTGTATCATGGGGTGTGGTGCTGCCGGTACCTGTGCGGGAGGACAAAAGTCCGAGTCTTCAGGTCCTTGGTGCTTCCAGTCTTGCTCTATGGATGCGAGAGTTGGATTCTGACCAAGGATCTGAGACGGAGACTTAATTCCTTTGGTACCAGGTCTCTTCGGAGAATCCTGGCTATCGCTGTCAGATTTTGGTGTCCAACAAGCGGTTGCTGAGAGAGACTCGGATGAGATTTGTTTCCTGCATGGTCCGTGAGCATCAGCTGCGGCTGTATGGACATGTGGCTCGTCCTGACGCTGATCCTGCTCACCAGATTCTCTCAGCGAGGGAGTCTCGTGAGTGGAGGAGGCCAATGGGCCGACCACGTGCCTCGTGGTTGCAGCAGGTTGACCGGCATCTCAGGAGATGGGGATGGGCCTGGCATCTGTCTGGGGGAAGGCCAGACGGAGGCCCCTGGAAGTACCGGCGGAAAGTGGACGCAGCGACGCGCTGTTCTGGCACATGCTCCCATACCTGACCTGACCTGAGGAAGTGCCAATTCATAACCAGTTTAACAAGTTCGCCCAGAATTTAGCTGTTTATATAAAATTATGGATCATTAAGATGTTTGTCTTGCACGTGATAATGTGACATCAAACATTATTCATTATATTTGCAGAAATTTCATGCCTCTGGAAATCCCTTGTTTTTCAATGTTAGATTTATTAAAATAAAACACTACCGAGGTACCAGTGCAACTCACAGGACACATGATCACGAACCTTCCCCAGTCACGGTGTCCCAATAAAAACGAACCTCATGATCATGAAGCTTATCGAGTCACGGTTTGTCGGCGGTAGATTTGCTACGTCGGCGCATCACGTGGCTATCTGGCAAATGTACAGAATCGGGGTGTTTGTGCCACGTCACAATGATGATATACAGTCGGCTTGAGAGCCAAGGAAAGGCAGAGAGGAATGAGGCAGAGAGGAATGAGGAAGAAAGGAACGAGTGTGAGAGAGAGAGACAGTTTAGTGAGCATCGTGCTGTGAAGAAGAGTTGCTGAGTGGGCCTGAATGGTTAATTGTTACTTTAACAAAGAATGAATATTATTTGAGGCATTTTCTTTTTTTTTTACTATTGTTCTGAACTGCACATGCATAATGCTGAGTTTGCAGCCTGGTGTCGGCTGAGCACTTCAAGGTGGCTGGCTTGGGATCTAATGGTCCTGAGTTCGAGCCCCTGTTGGCTGTTGACTCAGTCTGTCATCCTGTTGGCTGTTGACTCAGTCTGTCATAGGGCTCATAATAACCATTTGGGGTAACCTGCGTCGGAGTGGTGACCCGGCCAGGACTGTACTCCTTGCCAACGAAACTGCTTTGGGAGCCCTATGTGCCTTTCCGGCATGATCGGAATGGTATTATTACTATTATCATTATTATTATGATTATTATTATTATTCTTAATGCTGAGTTTATATACATAATCTCTCCATTTGGGTTTGAAGCGCCTTCTTCTTCTTCTGGTTTGAACGTCACGTCCGGACTTCCGGTTCAGGGATCGGCGCACGAGGAGGACTGGGTGGCGAGCTCTCCTTCCAGGCCCTCTAAAGCTAAATTTCCGGTCCTAAAGTGTTTTGTGTATTTTGTTATCGAGATTTGTGTCAGGGTCTGTGGAACTGTACTTATTTTTTTTTTCTGTCGTGTTCATAACAGTTTTAGCGGGTTGAGTTAGTTTATTGAAAGAAGCAGGGCGAGGCCTCGTGATAATTTAGCGAGAAGTCAGTTGGGGCCTTGGGAGCATGGGGGTGAAGAAGGTTATAAATAGAGAGCGAAGGAGAAAGGTTCCTTAGTTTTACTCCAAGATTGCATTTTAACCCAGTTTTAATAAGCCCACAGGGGGAGTGCAGTGTTCGACCTCCTTTTAAGTAACGATCCCAATATGGTGGAGGAGGTGGAGGTTGTGGAGCATTTAGGAGCAAGTGACCATAACAGTGTGTGTGCAAAGATTCTGTTAAGGTTAGAGTTCAAGATAGTAGGGGTAAGGCTATTAGATTTGAAGAAAGCAAACTTTGAGGGTATGAGGAGAGAATTGCGTGATGTTGATTTGGAGACTCCAACACAGGACAATCAGCATCAGAAAAATGGGAAACCTCAAGCGAAAATGTGTAGAGTGCAGAGTAAGTATATTCCAATGAGGTGTAAACTAGAAGTAGAAAGAGACCAGGTGGTTGAGCAGTGAGATAAAGAAGCTACTAAGGAGAAGCAGAAGTATTTATTAGGTTTAAAATAACAGGACTGAGTAGATTATATCACTATCGAGGTAAACGGAGGCAAGTGAAGACAAATAACTCGACAAGCAAAAGAGAGTATGAGAAGACACGGCTAAGAATATTAACATAATACAAGGCTTTCTTTAAAATATCAGGGGAAAGAACAGGTTAGGACCAGTGTGGGCCATTGAGGAATAGCACCGCGAGAGTGGTTAGTGATGAAAGTGAGATGGCAGGCTTATTAAACAGGTATTTTTCTTCAACTTTTACACAAGAACAGTCAGGAGAATTGCTAACAGCTGAGAGTATCTATCAAGGAGGTGAGGAAGGGCTTTACAGAAGATCCAGTTGGAGTGGAGGAAGTAAAGGAACAGCTCGGAATCAAAGAAGATAAGGCTCCGGTTCAGATAATATGACCCGAGAGTTTGATGGAGGTGGCTGAGCAGGTAAGTGAGATGTTAACGGATATTTTCAATAGCTCACTGGAGTCAGGACAGGTACCGGAGGATTGGAGAGTATAAAATGAAACATCATATTTAAGAAAGGATCCAGAGAGAATTGGGAAACCATAACCTATTAGTTTGACTTCAGTTGTGGGGAAGGTGTTGGAGACATTAATTAAGACCAGATGAGGAACCATTTCAATAAATACAAACTAATTAAAAGTGGTCAGCAGGTTTAAAGGTAGTTCCTGTTTAAAAAATCTTTTAGAGTTCTATGAATCAGTGTCTGATTGGGTGGATGAGGGAAAGGCAGTGATATTGTATATCTTGACTAAGAAGGATTTGATAAGGTACCACATCGGAGGTTGTTTTAGCCAAGGTGAGGGCTTTGTGGAGTGCTGGTCAGGTAGCTATGGATTGAAAACTGGCAAGTGTAGGAAGCAAAGAGTGGCTGTGAGTGGGAGGATGTCTTGCTGGAGGATGTAAGTAGCGGGGTACCTCAGGGATCAGTACTCGGACCATTACCATTCATTATTTACATCAACATTTGGATAATGGGTAAAGAATAGGATTTCCAATTTGCGATGACACAAAGCTTGGAGTTGGGGGGGAATGCAAGAGAGGGTGGTGTGATCAGTTACAGGAAAGTATTGATACTGTTCGGATTGGGCAAAAGATTACACTGGTCAACACGATTTCTCGTGCATGGGGATTTTTTCAACGGATTCTAGCTAACTTTTGGGTGCTGAATCAAAATCTGTCATTAGTTTTGCCTATCACATCAGGTTTTTAACTATGAAAAATCATTATTTTTGAGAAAACAGCAATTTTACACTCGAAGTTGAAAAACACTGTTGCATTAGAAGATCGATAGATGCAAAAAACGTTACAATGAAAGGTACCTACTTCAATTACAATATTTAACCATACATTAACATATAATCCATGCTTGCTTGCACATATTTTTACAAATTTTCTCGATATTTTTAATGGATGAAAGTTTACAAAATTTCACTAAACTAAGTTAAATATATAGGCGGAAAAAGTTCCCCTTAACATGGTGTACATCACTTAAATACAAGGCATCACCAAGCTAAAAGCATTTTTCTGAGTTTTGTGACTTTTCACGACATTCAGAATGCAGCAATAAATGCACAAAATATGCGATATAAAAAAAAAGTACCGGTACTTGAAAGCGTAAGTATCCAAAGCACAGGTGTAATCGTATTACAACATAGTAAACCTCCCTTTGTGGACAATTCTCTATGTACAGCATCTGGGACATCCCTCATCAAACTCCAGCAGTAATCTGCCATCATATTTGAGTCCCAACGACCTTGATAACGTTCTTCCATCACTTTAATGTCTTGAGTGAAACGTTCACCCTGTTCCTCGCTTACATCTCCAAGGTTATCTGGAAACTCGCTCAGGTGACTGTGCAAGTAGTGCACCTTGATGCTCATTCTGCACCCAGCGCTCCGCAGACGAAGGAGCAGCTCCTCCACAATCTCTCGGGGTTGTCATCTTTCTTGTTCCCAAGAAAATTCTGCACCACATTAGTGAATGCATTCCACGCTCGAGCCTCGACGGCGGTCATCGTCGTAACGAAGTGTGGTCCTTGAGTAATGCTTCTGATCTGAGGTCCGTCGAATATCCCTGCTTTTTTCTTCTCTCGCTAAGACTCGAAAGGTTGAACATATGTAGCCAAAGCAGTCTCCAGTGTGATCAAGAGCTTTAACAAACTGCTCATCAGACCGAGTTTGATGTGCAATGGTGGAAGGATGATATTTTTCCATCAACCAGTTGTTCATTAATGATGTCTCTGTCACCAGGTATCAAACTATTCCTTGATGGCCATTCCTTTCTCACCCAGTGCTCCTCCTTAGCCCTACTGTCCCAGTAGCATAGGAAACAAGGGTATTTGGTGTAACCTCCTTGTTGCCCCAAGGAAGTTCACCATTTTCAAATCCACACATCAACCATTTCATGATCGTGTACTTCAATCGTTCAAGTACAACCTTGATGTTTGCATACTTCTCCTTCAGGGTCATGAGTGTCCTATAGGATGGATCCATAGATGTCCCCATTGTGAAGTAAAACACATTCAAACTTCTTTAAACTGTCAATAAAGAGTCTCCACTCACTGAATGATACGCAGCAATCCCATAGCGAGAAGAAGCCCTTCAACATCATTGCAGTATACGAGTTGACCATCAGAGTGGAAGTACTTCCTCAGTTCTGCCTCTCTGTTGCGATAAAATGAGACACTTGTGCCAGGTTTGAGAAGGTTTTTTCTTGCAGTCTGGAAGCCAACAACTCAGCAGATTGTTTTGGCAAATTCAAATCTCGGATCAGATCATTCAATTCAGGCTGACTATACAGAGGAAGTGATCAAAAAACGAATCCAATGGCTTGTACTCTGCATCTGTTCTTCATCATAATCATCGGATAAAAGATGTGATGAAGTAAGTGCTCCTCATCAATCTCTGCGAGCTCGGTAAAAACAGGTACAGGTATTTTCGTCACAATGAGGAACTGGCCGTATAGCAGAGGTATGCTAGGGTATTTCATGTATTGCTTGTTTTTCTTATGAATCCTTTGACATTTACAAGGCGAAGTAGCAGTCATCTAGGTGGTTTTTTGGTTCTCTCCAAACCCCTCGCACACCAAACTTGAGCTTAGCATTCTTCCTTGAGACCATGATCTGAGTTTCGACACAAGTCGTGCATACTTTATGAGGGGCCCAGTTTTTGTCCTCGGTCTCCAAGCGGTACTTTAAAGTAGGCACGGTACACTCTCTTGACGAATGTAGTGATGTTGCGTCTTTGAGGTGCTAAGTGAAGCATCCACACAATAGCAGAAGATATCGGGTCGTTACAGCACTTTCTTCTTTTTGAAGGTGTAGACATAGCTAGCTTACAGTGTACAGGTACCAAAGGTACCGGTATAAACAACCCCACTGTGTCAGCTGTGCCCGCCCACTGAGAATCGCGTAATACAGTAATGCTCGCATTCTCGGAGATTAGGTAGAGTCTTAACAGCAGATTAGGTGTCTTCACAGCTGCAAATCACAAATAGTCATAGACGTAAACTACTGATGCATACGTTGATTCTTTTAAGAGATCAGACAATAACTCCACTTTCTTCATGGCAGGCTGTTTCCATAGGGGCTGTTACAGCTACGGGTACTCGGAATAATCAAGCTTTTGCTGTTTTATCCCCACCAAGATTGCCAGACCGGATGGTCAACTTTTGTAAAAATCCATGAATACTAGTGCATGCCGTAGGTGCGTGCCGTAGTGCAAAAAAAACAAACAAAAAAAACTTTCAAACCGCGTGCCAGAAACAACAACACACAGGCCGTTCCTTTGCTCTCGTTAAACGACACACACACACACACCACACACACACACCACACCACACCACCACACACACACACACAACATTGCTGGAATTATAGATAGACGACGCACACACCACACCACACACACACACCACACACACACACACACACACACACACACACACATGCTGGAATTATAGATAGATGAAATGAGGTCAATGAGATGACAAATGAAGGGTTGAATCAGACTGCAGAGCAATGAGTAAGGAAACCCGTCGTTGTGAATCGTTTTACACCAAATTGAGATGTAATTTCGTTGCAAGCATGTTGAGTAGAGCTAATCTCTCTTAACACTTCCAAACACCGTTTTGACAAATTGGAAACAAAAAAAAATTGTGCACTTTTTTTGATAAATATTTTCGGAACAATTTTTCTTCAATAAATAAATAATAATAAAAATTGTCTCCCTGTACACACCTTTATCTCGTTAGCACCTCTTCATAAACAACATTGCTGAGGAAACGGGCCTTCTCTTTGTTTCCTCGTCCAGGCAAGAACGCGGAGACTGCTGGATCTTGCCAACGTTTTGATAAATTATTAGTTTTAATGGCCAATTATTCAATTAGCGCCAACGTATTTTCCTTTTCGCAAGGAAAAACCAAAGAGAAGAGAGAGAAAAAAAAAAAACCGTTCGTGCAAAAAAAAAAAATTACTTCCTGGTTCGGAGCATAACCAGCACTCTGATGTTACCGAAATTTATGCACCGTCTAATATAAAACGATCATAACTTGGGGCATTGTGTTTATCTATAAATGCGCATAAGAAATCGAGAAATTATTAGAATACACGAAGTCATCATTATCCGGAAGTCCGTACGTTGTAACCCGTAATGACGCGATCACTGGCTGAGAGTCTCCTTCCCCATCGGCCACGCCCACGCAGCAACGTGTCTTGTCATGGTTGGTAAATAAATGGCCATAACTGGGAAGCACTTGTCGATTAATATCAAACCTTGAAAAGGCACACTCAGGTCCCCAGCAATATAATCTGCAAGTTTCAATTAGATCGGACCAGTGGTTGTCGAGAAACAGCGGTCACAGACACACACCACACACACACACACACACACACACCACACAACACACACACACACACACACACACAACACACACACACACGCACATTGCTGGAATTATAGATAGATGGAGCATACAGATAGCACAAAAACTTGATGTGATAGAGCAAATCTGAGCTCAGATTTGGATTCAGCAGCCCAAAATTAGCCAAAAACAGTTTCCAAAGTCCATGCAAGAAAAAAAACCTATATTTTGAAGACCAGTGAATTATCAGATGTAATTTAACCTGAGCAAGTGAAGGTGTTGGGGATGGAAAAGAACAACTGAAAATAGAGATTACAGGATGTAAGGGTAATTTTGAGTGTGTCTGTCACAGAGAAGGATGTGGGGTGGGAATGATACGGGAGGTAGCAGGTAGCCATATAGGTGCCAGCAGCGACTAGGTAAAGCAAATAGGGTTTTAGGTTGTATTCGGAGGGGATCATTTATAAATCAAAAGAGGAGATTTAACATTGTACAGGAATTAGGGAGGGCCACATCTAGAATATATGTGTGCAGTTCTGGTCACACAACTCAGGAAGGACATTGATGCCATAGAGAGGGTTCAGTGAGGTTACTAGATTGATTCCATGCAGCTGACTCACTATGAGGAGAGTGTTGAAGGAGCAGGCTTTATCACAGAGAAAAGAAGGGTTACGAGGAGATATGATAGAGATGTTTAAGATCATGAAAGTAGAGATAAATAAATGAAGATGAATTATTCAACAAGTAGACAGTGAAGAACCAGGGGTCAGCCTGAGAGTAAAGAAGACGAGAGTTGAGATGGTGTAAGTAGGGGACTTTCACTCAGAGAGTAGTTAATGTGGAATGGTCTCCCTGGAAGGGGCGTTGGCAGCAGAAACATAGATAAGTTAAATTAGAATTAGATAGGTACCTGGAAGTTATGGAGATGGAGTGTATGGGATGTTGATAAGATTTTCGGTAGTTTGAGTATTGATGGGTATTGTGTAGGAGTGCTGTTGGTGGGGTCTTGTTACAGGGGGGTTGTGTGTTTGATGTTTG
>CM068964.1:97485497-97504001 GCA_035128595.1 Eptatretus atami | reverse complement strand
TTAAAGAGGCAAATAACTGTAAAATGTAACAGTTGCTCAATGTGGGCCACGTCAACAATGGGGGAAGCAGAGGTTCTTATTGTTGTAGGAAGTGTGAGGAAATCGTCCACTTGAGGAAGGTTATTACCGGGTTGAAGGAACGCATCGATAATTTGCAGCAAGTAGCAGAATGTGAGAAATTTGTAGATAATAGTAGTTACGGTTCTGGAGTGAGTGGGCTGAAGATATTGGAAGCGGTGACGGTGCAAGGGGGTGGCAGTGGGACAGTGCAACAGGAGGGCGGTGGCGACGGTGCAATGGGGCGGGCAGTGGGACGGTGCAACGGGGGGGGTGGCGACGGTGCAACGGGGGCGGGCGGTGGCGACGGTGCAACGGGACGGGCGTGGCGACGTGCAACGGGACGGGCGGTGGCGACGGTGCAACGGGGACGGGCGGGTGGTGACGGTGCAACGGGGACGGGTGGTGGCGACGGTGCAACGGGGACGGCGGTGGCGACGGTGCAACGGGGGCGGGCGGTGGGACGGTGCAACGGGGGCGGGCAGTGGTGGAGGTGCAGTGGGTGTGGGCAGTGGTGAAGGTGCAGCAATAGAAATTGGTATGAATGAGGTGTGGAAGACCGTTTTTGTGGGTGATGAGATTATTAAATTTGTAGATTCTTCATTCTGCAGGAAGGATTGTAGACACAGAATTCTGTGTAGTTTTGAAGGAGCTGGAGTGAGGGACATTGAAGGGATAAACGATATTGTATCGGGTCATGACAGGAAGAAGTTGGTTGTGGTTCACCTCGGTGCGAATGATGTTGGGAAAGTTTACTCAGAGGTTTTGAAAAATAGATACAGGATATTGGGTAAGCAGCTGAAAGCAAAGGGTTGTGAGGTCATGTTTTTCTGGGATCCTCCCAAGATAAGGAAACAATATAGAAATTATGAGCAGAGCAATAGACGTCAACCAATGGCTGGAAGAATGGTAGGGAGGAAGGTTTTACATTTTGGAAGCAGTGGGAACCATTTCAGGGACAAAGGGAGTGTTTTCCGGAATGATGGCCGAATGTAAAATAGAAAGGGGCAGCAAGGTTTGCAGTGGGAATTGAGGAAGGAACTCAGGTTTTTAGGTCACGGAGGGTGATCTCTCTCTTGTGTGTTTTTAAACAAGCTAATGCCCCCTCTCCGAGGGGAAGAAAAGGAAAAAAATAATTACAACAAAAACTACAAAAAATATATGCAATTTTTTTTCTTCATTAATTAAAAACTTGTTTTTTTCCATTTCCTTCTTGGATCTTGGGTTGGTGTGGTGTTCGCGCAGGCATGATGGGCTGAATGGCCTCCACCTGGTGTTGTATTTGCTTGTTGTTTCCTTGTTGATTTACGAACACCATGTGTTCCTGAAACTGAGTTAGTAAATCAGGAGTGATTTCTCCACAGATATAATAAGTTTCCCACTTACTTGGATTTAGTTGGATGGAGAGGCTGGAAGCGATGCTTATTTGCCCCTCGTTACTGCACTGAGACATGTGCCAAATAGAGAAGTCAAACTGTGTCGATGGAACACACCCCTTGATGTACCTGCTGTTGTGCATTACCTGGTGTCCTGTGTGCTGGCATTACCTGGTGTCCTGTGTGCTGGCATTACCTGGTGTCCTGTGTGCTGGCATTACCTGAGTGTCCTGTGTTTGCTGGCATTACCTGGTGTCCTGTGTGCTGGCATTACCTGTGTGTCCTGTGTGCTTGGCATTACCTGATGTCCTGTGTGTTGGCATTACCTGGTGTCCTGTGTGTTGGCATTACCTGTGGTTCCTGGTGTTGCATTACCTGGTGTCCTGTGTGCTGGCATTACCTGGTGTTCTGTGTGTTGGCATTACCTGGTGTCCTGTGTGTTGGCATTACCTGGTGTTCCTGTGTGCTTGGCATTACCTGTTGTCCTGTGTGTTGGCATTACCTGGTGTCCTGTGTGTTGGCATTTACCTGGTGTCCTGTGTGCTGGCATTACCTGTGTCCTGTGTGCTGGCATTTAACCTGGTGTCCTCTGTGTGTGCATTACCTGATGTCCTTGGTGTCATTACCTGGTGTCCTGTGTGTTGGCATTACCTGGTGTCCTGTTGTTGGCATTACCTGGTGTCCCGTGTGCTGGCATTACCTGGTGTCCTGTGTGCTGGCATTACCTGGTGTCCGTGTGCTGGCATTACCTGGTGTCCCGTGTGGTTGGCATTACCTGGTGTCCCGTGTGCTGGCATTACCTGGTGTCCCGTGTGCTGGCATTACCTGGTTGTCCCGTGTGCTGCATTACCTGGTGTCCTGTGTGCTGGCATTACCTGGTGTCCCGTGTGCTGGCATTACCTGGTGTCCCGTGTGCTGGCATTACCCTGGTGTCCCGTGTGCTGGCATTACCTGGTGTCTGTGTGCTGGCATTACCTGGTGTCCCGTGTGCTGGCATTACCTGGTGTCCGTGTGCTGGCATTACCTATGTCCTGTGTGCTGGCATTACCTGGTGTCCTGTGTTGCTGGCATTACCTGGTGTCCTGTGCTGCTGGCATTACCTGGTGTCCGTGTGGCTGGCATTACCTGGTGTCCTGTGTGCTGCATTACCTATGTCCGTGTGCTGGCATTACCTGTCGTGTCCGTGTGGTTGGCATTACCTGGTGTCCCGTGTGCTGGCATTACCTGGTGTCCCGTGTGCTGCATTACCTGGTGTCCTGTGTGCTGCATTACCTGGTGTCCCGTGTGCTGGCATTACCTGGTGTCCCGTGTGCTGGCATTACCTGTGTTCCGTGTGCTGGCATTACCTGGTGTCCTGTGTGCTGGCATTACCTGGTGTCCCGTGTGTGGTATTACCTGGTGTCCTGTGTGCTGGCATTACCTGTGTCCTGTGTGCTGGCATTACCTGGTCCGTGTGCTGGGCATTACTGGTGTCCTGTGTGCTGGCATTACCTGGTGTCCTGTGTGCTGGCATACCTGATGTCCTGTGTGCTGGCATTACCTGGTGTCCTGTGTGCTGGCATTACCTGGTGTCCCGTTTGTGCTGGCATTACTGGTGTCCGTTGCTGGCTTCTTGTGTCCTGTGTGCTGGCATTACCTGGTGTCCGTGTGTGCTGGCATTACCTGGTGTCTGTGTGCTGGCATTACCTGGTGTCCTGTGTGCTGGCATTCCTGGTGTCCTGTGCTGTGCATTACCTGGTGTCCCGTGTGTTTGGCATTACCTGGTGTCCCGTGTGCTGGCATTACCTGTGTCCTGCCGTGTTGGCATTACCTGGTGTCCCGTGTGTGGCATTACCTGGTGTCCTGTGTGCTGGCATTACCTGGTGTCCTGTGTGTTGGCATTACCTGGTGTCCTGTGTGTTGGCATTACCTGGTGTCCCGTGTGCTGGCATTACCTGGTGTCCTGCTGTGTTGGCTTACCTGTGTCCTGTGTTGGCATTACCTGTGTCCTGTGGTGGCTTACCTGTGTCCTGTGTGCTGCATTACCTGGGCCCCGTGTGCTGGCATTACCTGGTGTCCCGTGTGCTGGCATTACCTGGTGTCCCGTGTGCTGCATTACCTGGTGTCCTGTGTGCTGGCATTACCTGGTGTCCTGTGTGCTGGCATTACCTGGTGTCCTGTGTGCTGGCATTACCTGGTGTCCTGTGTGCTGGCATTACTGGTGTCCCGTGTGCTGGCATCACCTGGTGTCCTGTTGTGTTGGCATTACCTGGTGTCCTGTGTGCTTGCATTACCTGGTGTCCCGTGTGCTGGCATCACCTGGTGTCCTGTGTGTTGGCATTACCTGGTGTCCCGTGTGCTGGCATTACCTGGTGTCCTGTGTGCTGGCATTACCTGGTGTCCTGTGTGCTGTCATTACCTGATTCCTGTGTGCTTACCTGGTGTCCCGTGTGTTGGCATTACCTGGTGTCCCGTGTGCTGGCATTACCTGGTGTCCCGTGTGCTGGCATTACCTGGTGTCCTGTGTGCTGGCATTACCTGGTGTCCCGTGTGCTGGCATTACCTGTGTCCCGTGTGCTGGCATTACCCGGTGTCCCGTGTGCTGGCATTACCTGGTGTCCTGTGTGCTGGCATTACCTGGTGTCCGTGTGCTGCATTACCTGGTGTCCTGTGTGCTGGCATTACCTGATGTCCTGTGTGCTGGCATTACCTGGTGTCCTGTGTGCTGGCATTACCTGGTGTTCCTGTGTGCTGGCATTACCTGGTGTCCTGTGTGCTGGCATTACCTGGTGTCCTGTGTGCTGGCATTACCTGATGTCCGTGTGCTGGCATTACCTGGTGTCCCGTGTGTTGGCATTACCTGGTGTCCCGTGTGCTGGCATTACCTGGTGTCCCGTGTGCTGGCATTACCTGGTGTCCTGTGTGCTGGCATTACCTGGTGTCCCGTGTGCTGGCATTACCTGGTGTCCCGTGTTGCTGGCATTACCCGGTGTCCCGTGTGCTGGCATTACCTGGTGTCCTGTGTGCTGGCATTACCTGGTTGTCCCGTGTGCTGGTATTACCTGGTGTCCTGTGTGCTGGCATTACCTGATGTCCTGTGTGCTGGCATTACCTGGTGTCCTGTGTGCTGGCATTACGTGGTGTCCTGTGTGCTGGCATTACCTGGTGTCCTGTGTGCTGGCATTACCTGGTGTCCTGTGTGCTGGCATTACCTGGTGTCCTGTGTGCTGGCATTTCCTGGTGTCCTGTGTGCTGGCATTACCTGGTGTCCCGTGTGTTGGCATTACCTGTGTCCCGTGTGCTGGCATTACCTGGTGTCCTGGTCGTGTTGGCATTTACCGGCTTGTCCCGTGTGTTGGCATTTACCTGGTGTCCTGTGTGCTGGCATTACCTGGTTCCTGTGTGTGCATTACCTGGTGTCCTGTGTGTTGCATTACCTGGTGTCCCGTGTGCTGGCATTACCTGGTGTCCTGTGTGTTGGCATTACCTGGTGTCCTGTGTGTTGGCATTACCTGGTGTTCCTGTGTGTTGGCATTACCTGGTGTCCTGTGTTGTGGCATTACCTGGTGTCCCGTGTGCTGGCATTACCTGGTGTCCCGTGTTGTGCTGGCATTACCTGGTGTCCCGTGTGCTGCATTACCTTGTGTCCTGTGTGCTGGCATTACCTTGGTGTCCTGTGTTGTGGCATTACCTGGTGTCCTGTGTGCTGGCATTACCTGGTGTCCTGTGTGCTGGCATTACCTGGTGTCCCGTGTGCTGGCATCACCTGGTGTCCTGTGTGTTGGCATTACCTGGTGTCCTGTGTCTGGCATTACCTGGTGTCCCGTTTGCTGGCATCACCTGGTGTCCTTGGTGTGTTTGGCATTACCTGGTGTCCCGTGTGCTGGCATTACCTGGTGTCCTGTGTGCTGGCATTACCTGGTGTCCTGTGTGCTGGCATTACCTGTGTCCCGTGTGCTGGCATTACCTGGTGTCCCGTGTGTTGGCATTACCTGGTGTCCCGTGTGCTGGCATTACCGGTTGTCCCGTGTGCTGGCATTACCGTGTCCTGTGTGCTGGCATTACTGGTGTCCGTGTGCTGGCATTACCTGGTGTCCCGTGTGCTGGCATTACCCGGTGTCCCGTGTGCTGGCATTACCTGGTGTCCTGTGTGCTGCATTACCTGGTGTCCCGTGTGCTGGCATTACCTGGTGTCCTGTGCTGGCATTACCTGATGCCGTGTGCTGCATTACCTGGTGTCCTGTTGTGCTGGCATTACCTGGTGTCCTGTGTGCTGGCATTACCTGGTGTTCCTGTGTGCTGGCATTACCTGGTGTCCTGTGTGCTGGCATTACCTGTGTCCCGTGTGCTGGCATTACCTGGTGTCCCGTGTGTTTGCATTACCTGGTGTCCCGTGTGCTGGCATTACCTGGTGTCCCGTGTGCTGGCATTACCTGGTGTCCTGTGTGCTGGCATTACCTGGTGTCCCGTGTGCTGGCATTACCTGGTGTCCCGTGTGCTGGCATTACCCGGTGTTCCCGTGTGCTGGCATTACCTGGTGTCCTGTGTGCTGGCATTACCTGGTGTCCCGTGTTGCTGGATTACCTGGTGTCCTGTGTGCTGGCATTACCTGATGTCCTGTGTGCTGGCATTACCTGGTGTCCTGTGTGCTGGCATTACGTGGTGTCCTGTGTGCTGCATTACCTGGTGTCTGTGTGCGCATTACCTGTGTCCTGTGTGCTGGCATTACCTGGTGTCCCGTGTGCTGGCATTACCTGGTGTCCCGTGTGCTGGCATTACCTGGTGTCCCGTGTGCTTGCATTACCTGGTGTCCTGTGTGCTGGCATTACCTGGTGTCCTGTGTGCTGGCATTACCTGGTGTCCTGTGTGCTGGCATTACCTGGTGTCCTGTGTGCTGGCATTTCTGGTGTCCGCTGTTGTGCTGGCATTACCTGGTGTCCCGTGTGTTGGCATTACCTGGTGTCCCGTTGTGCTGGCATTACCTGGTGTCCTGCGTGTTGGCATTACCTGTGTTCCGTGTGTTGGCATTTACCTGGTGTCCTGTGTGCTGGCATTACCTGGTGTCCTGTGTGTGGCATTACCTGGTGTCCTGTGTGTTGGCATTACCTGGTGTCCTCCCGTGTGCTGGCATTACCGTGTGTCCTGTGTGTTGGCATTACCTGTGTCCTGTGTGTTGGCTTACTGGTGTCTGTGTGTTGGCATTACCTGGTGTCCTGTGCTGGCATTACCTGGTGTCCGTGTGCTGGCATTACCTGGTGTCCCGTGTGCTGGCATTACCTGGTTCCCTGTGTGCTGGCATTTACCTGGTGTCCTGTGTGCTGGCATTACCTGGTGTCCTGTGTGCTGCATTACCTGGTGTCCTGTGTGCTGGCATTACCTGGTGTCCTGTGTGCTGGCATTACCTGGTGTCCCGTGTGCTGGCATCACCTTGGTGTCCTGTGTGTTGGCATTACCTGGTGTCCTGTGTGCTGCATTACCTGGTGTTCCGTGTGCTGGCATACCTGGTGTCCTGTGTGTTTGGCCCATTACCCCTGGTGTCCCGTGTGCTGGCATTACCTGGTGTCCTGTGTGCTGGCATTACCTGGTGTATTTTAAAGACCGCATGAGGGTACATCCAGGATGTTCAATGCTGCAGACACTTCGCCAACTCCACGTTGCTCAGCCAAGGTGTACAAGTTCTGCATCATCATGGACCTTTGAATTACTTCTCATTAGTTTAACAGAATGGCCTAGACTAGAGGTATGCACCTTCACCTCTAAGCTGCCTAGCCTGGGTTTGAATCCTGATCCCGGTGATTCATCAATGCGGGTGCCATTCCTCGGATGGACGTTAAACTGGGGGTTCTGTCTGCCAGGATTATTTGGTGTATGTTAAACATTCCATGGTGTCTTTCGAGAAGAGTAGGCGAGCTATAGCTGGCACCTGAAACAAATGACAAATTCCTGTTCTAACCTACAGGGGGCACTGCATCACCAGCGCTTCCGTGCCCCGGAACGAACTGATGCTAACCCACAGCCAGGTGCTGCATATGAACGGCGACGACAAAGCCATCTGTTGATTGACGCTTCCAGGTAGTCCCACCAAAAAGGTCTCCTGATTGGGAAGCTATGGTTGTGGCACCCAATTTTCTTGTTGTTTCAGCAATTCGGTAAAACCATCCCGATGACAGTCCATGGCATGACGTCACATTTTTACCCCTACAACCACTCAGTTCACAAGATTTGCATCGTCATTGTGACTTCATTTTGCTTCATGGACAGAATTGTTCAAGAGAATGGTGTACAGGTGGTGCGATTACCTTTGATCCGTCTCGTCTTGCTTCGATTCTCAGCCAGACTCCAAACTGTTGGATTGGTGTTTCACAAGCAGGGCATTGCATCACAAGGTGTGCCACCCTCAGGTGGCCACGAAAGCCGGTTGTCCAATCTGCTGGCATTAGTTGGTGAGCGTTAAAGATTACATAGTGTCTTTCGCAAAGAGTAGGCGAGGCCTCGCCGGCACCATGGGATACATTTATTGTAAATATTTGGCCTAAATAGCAGGTAACAAATAGTTTGGTCTCAGGTATTCCTTGACACGAGTTTACGTTGAATGCCATCTCAGAGTGCGGTTGCTGTACCGGCTGCAGCTCCCATACTCAAAACAAATTCACTTTCCCAGGTGTTTATACCTGTCACGTGTAAACAGCCCTCTTCGACTATAAAGGGCAACCATAATAATGGACAAAAGATGTGAGTTAATTTTACTTTTAATAAAATAAAACTTTCAATCATTGTTGACAATCTATTAATTTTTTTGCTTCCCCCAAAAAACAGGAATGAAACAGAACAAACTAGAAGGGCACTCGGTAGAGCGCATACCTCCGCCACGTAATGCCAGATCCACGTGAACATATCAGGCCCATTACATTTTTAAATATCATGATATCTATCATGATATTCAGTTCAGCAAAACAGAAAGGTGTGAAAACATAACCTCCTTCACCTTCGGTGGCAGAGGTAATCATGGACCCCAGGTCATTTCATCATTACCTCCGCCACCGAAGGTGAAGCAGGTTATGATTTCACACCTTTCTGTCTGTTCGTGTACAGGATATGAGAATTATTTATTTTTTAAGTGATTTTTCACCATTGATAGATAGGACCAAAAACGATATATAGCATGATATTTCAAAAATGTATTGGGCCTGATATGTTCTCGTGGATCTGGCATTACGTGGTGGAGGTATGCGCTCTACCGAGTGCCCTTCTACCTGATGTTGGTTTTCATTCCTTGGTGGCAATGATTGCTATATCCTTCTGCCTCTATGTGTAGCATTTTGGCGAGTGGAGCACATGATGATCATGGGGATTGTGATGATGGCTCAAGGACTCGTCTCAGCATCTCTACAGCCAAACAGACAAATGGTCGTCACATGCTGAAGGTGACCCGCACTGCACTCGGGTCTGAGTGAGATGAGTGGAACAACCAATACCTAAAATGAAGAAGGCCTTAAATCATCATCATCATCATCATCCTCACCATGATGTATCACTTCATGTTGCCATTACATGCAGTCCTTTAATTGTTGATTTGATTTTCAGATTGAAGACATCATTACATTAGAGCACCTGAGAAAGCTTCAGCAACTGTTCTATGTAAGTTAATTTGAGGTACATACAAGGAGTCGTAGAAATGGTCTACAATGTTCCAAGACACACCAATTACCTTTTTATTTTTTACATCCGCCACCAAAGGTGGATGGAGGTTATGCTTTCACCTCTTTCTGTTTGTCTGTTTGTCTGTCTGTGAGCAGAATATCTCAAAGAGTTGTGGACTGATTCGGAGCAAATTTGGTGGACAGGTTGGGTGTGTGACGAGGAGAAACTTATTAGATTTTGGTGAAGATCCGAATCCGAATCCAGATAGGAGAATGTTTTAATTTTAGTTAATTTTGTAAGTGGATATTTTTCACCATTGTGAGATGATATTTGAAGAAGTTGTGGTCGGATTATGACAAAACTAGGAATCACATTACATATATATATATATATATATATATATATATATATATATATATATATATATATATAAAGAATACCAAACAATGTTGAGAGGTCGCTTTCACATCTGGAGGCAAAGCCGTGCAGGAGTTCTGGGAAGGTCCCTTCGCAGGGAAATCGCTCCGTCACCAGAGAAAGCGACCCAGCCGGCGACAGTTCACCACCACTGCAGGGTGAGAGCTCCGTGGACATAAAGGAAGTCAAACTCGGCTTTGACCATCAGCAACACAAAAGCCAGACTTCTCTCCTCATGGTGCAACCTCCCGGTATTTTTTGCTGCAGCACAATCAGGCGTTCACAATGGCTTTTGTCACGTGCATCAAAGCCACAAGTGTCACCTCCATGTGCTCCATGTGGTGATGTTAACTGCGTTTTGAGAAGGCACTTCTACTTTGACAATGCAGTTTACACACACACACACACACACACACACACACACACACACACACACACACACACACAGTCTCTGCTTCAAGAAGGCTCTTGTGTGTGCTTTGTAAAGAGAACATTGGGTCATTCCGTGCCAACTCACCTAAATTTCAAAAACCTCCCAGGTCACCTCCTCAGATTTTGCTGGAAAAATTCTTAAATGTAGATCTATATGGCTCTACCCACCATGCAAAATATTAGCTTTCAATTCTCATAGTTTAAAAAATATCTATCTCTCGAGACCTTTGAAATTTGGCCCTAAAAATGCCAAATGTGAAAAACGCATTTTTTTTCAACTTCAGGGGCTTATAATTTTATAATGGACTCCTCTAGAAAGTTAATATTGCAAATATTTACTAATTGGCATCCAAATTTTCAATTATGCATCAGATAGCTTCTGGGATGCATATTTCTCACTCTATAGGAAGCTAAAAATTGCTTTTGGGTCAAAACGAGCTAAAATAAGGTGAAACTATAGGAGCCCTCCTGAAAATATGGAACAACTTAGAATTTTTTCCTCATAACACAGTGATTATAGGGTCATTATTTATCCATAGATACATTTTTGCTGGGATAATACAGTTAGGTGATTAATTATAAAAGTTTTACCATAAGCCCTTGCCTCCGAGGACTCTAAAAGGGACCAATTTTGTCCCCTGGTTTGACCATGTGGCTAGGGGTTTAGGATCTTCATTTTTCTTAGATTGTCTTTTTTTTAAAGATGTGCTCATATAATGTGCTACTGACGAATAATTTTATCTAACGCCCATGGTTTCATATTAAAATAAATTCTATTTTACATGCACGTTTTTTTATAATTATTTACTTTTTTCAGATTCATGAGCTTATAAATCTGAAACTGAACACTCTAGCAAAGTGATACTGCAGATATTTATAAACTGGCATATGAAATTTAAGGATCTGTTATCAGAATGCCTGATAAATGCTATGTTTCTATCTGTAGGAAGTTGAAAATGCCACTTTGACCAAAAATGGTGAATATGCAGGGGGCATTAACTGAGGTTATGTAACAACTTAGATTATTCTTCTCATAAATTAATAATTACAAGTACATTTTTTATTCAAAAATAAATTCTTGTAATGATAATCCAAACATATGCTTGGGTTTTAATTAAAAAAACATGTCCTGTTTTAGTTATTTTTTAGACCTGTTATTTTAATTAGACCTGTTTTCTAAGTTGTAAAATTCTGTGCCTCTGAGTCTAGATAATCATGATAATGAATGTCATAAAAGATGAAAGGTCATTAAAGAGTTTTCTTAGTATAAAAATTACTAATATTCATTGTCTCTGTATATCTGTAATAAAAAAAGCTGCTACTCAACTAATCAAATTTGTTCTAATTTATAATTTGCAATCACTTACGAAAGTAATTATTAGCATGTATTTATGAATAAATAACGTCCTTATCACTAATGTCTAATAAGAAGCATAATTTAGCCTCATGCGCACCCCTGCCAGTTCACCTTGTTTTGTACCAAGTGGGCCAAATTGCCATATTTGGCTTCCTAAAACTAGGAGTATGTGCTTTCTAGAGACATTCTGATGCCACAATCTGAAATTTTGTATACCAGTTTATAAAATTCTGCAGTAACTCTTTCCTGGATAGTTCCATTTAAGATTTATAAACTTCTGAATATGAAAAAGTGAATAATTATAAAAAACGTGCATGTAAATAAAAATTTATTTTACTATGAAGCCATTGGCGTTAGATAAAATTATTCGGTCAGTAGACACATCTTATATGAGGCAATCTTTAGAAAAAAAAGAAGATCCTAAACCCTAGCCACATGGTCAAACCAGGGGACAAAATTGGTCCATTTTAGAGCCCTCGGAGGCAAGGGCTTATGTTAAAACTTTTATAATTCATCACCTAACTGTAGTATCCCAGCAAAAATGTATCTATGGATAGATAATGACCCTATAATCACTGCTGTTATGAGGAAAAAATTCTAAGTTGTTCCATATTTTCAGGAGGGCTCCTATAGTTTCACCTTATCTTAGCTCGTTTTGGCAAAAAAGCCATTTTTAGCTTCCTATAGAGTGAGAAATATGCATCCCAGAGTCTATCTGATGCCATAATTGAAAAATTTGGATGCCAATTAGTAAATATTTGCAATATTAGCTTTCTAGAGGAGTCCATTATAAAATTATAAGCCACTGAAGTTGAAAAAAATGCGTTTTTCACATTTGGCATTTTTCGGGCCAAATTTCAAAGGTCTCTAGAGATAGATGTTTTTTAAACTATGAGGAATTGAAAGCTAATCTTTTGCATGGTGGGTAGAGCCGTATAGATCAACATTTAAGAATTTTTCCAGCAAAATCTGAGGAGGTGGCCTGGGGACCCTTAGGTGAGTTGGCACGGAATGACCCCATTTAAAACAGATGCAGAGGAAAGAACAGAAAACAGGCTCACAGTGATGATCAAGTCTAAATACAGACAATGGGAGGGAAGATGAACGTCTACCTATTATATACGCAATGTATATCTATTGCACAAATAGTATGTCATGCTTATACAAAACAAATACTAACAAGAAGCGAATACTTCGATATCGTGCGGCTGGGGGCAGTAAAAGTCTAGGTTAAGAATGATGAAACAATTTTGCAGTTATAAAATTTAAATGTAGACACGGTGAATTAGCATGCATGATGGGAAGAGTTGTGACGTTGGACAAATGTCTATTTATAGCCCTCAGATCAAAGGGACGTACGCGGCCATAAGTGTGACAGAAGACACAGGACAGAATAGCCAATTATATAACAGCGCGATGTCGCCGCGCTGTAATAAATACCAAGCGCTATACTCAACTGTTTTACCCACCAGTCACTTATGCAACATTATGATTGATTAAAAAAAACTAAATGTGAGAATTTTTCAATAAATGATGCAATTTGTTTCGGAGATCTGTAAATAATCAGTAATTTTAATTTTCGTTGTTGTTGTTATTGTTATTATTTCCCAAAATACTTCGAAACCGTTACAGGGACCCAGCTGGAATGGAAGTCGGACAATGGACCTGCTGGATTTCACCAAAGCAATGAATGATGCTTTAGGCCAGGAATGTAGCTTGGTAAGTCATTATTTATTTATTTTGCTTGAACCCAATAAATATATATATATATATGTATATATGTCTAGCGTGGTAGGCTTACACATTGTAAGCAAAAATGAACCGTGCTTCCCCATTATCTCAGGTCACTAACCTGCATTTATTTTATTTATTTATTTTTTAAATGTATTGATATTTTCATGAACGGACACTTTCCAATGGTTCTGTGATTTTTCCCAGCGTATCGGCTTCGATGTCCGTCGGCAGGCAAAATTACCATGCTTCTCCATTGTCTTGGGTCGCTCACCTGCATTTATTTTTTTCATTCATTTATCTTTCTTTTATCATACACTCGTAGAGTACCCGCCCTATGGGTGATCTTGTTCCAAGCATGCAGCACGTTCTTCTGATGCATACCTTTATTTGGGCGGTGTATAGGCAACTGACAGCACTGTGGAGGCAAAATGAACATGGAGTTATGTGCATGAAGCAAAAACATGCTGACTGCTTGTAATTCAAAACATCTCACTGCAATGGAAAACGTGAGGATAGAAATACTGTGCTGTACATGGTGGAGACTTGTTATTTCCTTCCCAACCTGGAGGCGGCACGACACGATACACATTTACGTCGAGAATTTGCATCCCTCCCCCTCCCCCTCCCAAGACCACCGGCAAAGATAAAAACACCCTATGCACTAATTGTGTCACGCGATCCTCTGTTGCAAGTCTGGATGTAATTGGCCCACAACTGCAGGAGTAGTAGTGTGACAAACAAACACACAAACACCGGTCTGTGATTACAGTAAGGACTAGACGACCCGTGACCCCGTTGGGTTCCCGTTGTGACAGCAGTTGATGAAAAAAAATAATTTCAAGAAAAAAAAAAGATAGCTCCAGCGAACTATACCGTTGAGGTTGTTTGCATTGATCAAATTCTCCCGAAGAGTACTTGACTGAATTTGGAATTTATTTTTTAATATTTTTTTTCGGTGCCCGATTTGAACGAAACTTGATACTGCACACCGCAGGAGAATGGTGAGTAAGGTGGGCAGAAAATCTTTGCGCTATCGTGTACCATTTTGGCTGTATTTCGGGAACATACATACATACATACATACATACAAGATGAGAGTTTTAGTAATATATAGATAGATATTGAAAGATTGGGACCATACTCTGTGCAGAGCATTGGTGCTGCCTAAGTAGTCTCCTTGGCTATTGGTCACAATCCTGGACGGGTCGCCACTCCGACGCAGTACACCAGCATGCTGGTACTCATTTTGCCGACCTCAGAAGGATGACGGGCCGAGTTAACCCCACCTGGTATTAATTTAACAGTTGAGTGGGATTCGAACTCAGGACCCTAGAATCCAAAGCCCACCACTCTAACCATTAAGCCAACACCAGGCACACACACACACACACACATATATATATATATATATATATATATATATATATATATATATATATATATATATATATATATATATATATATATCAGAGTTTTAGTAATATATAGATTTGTAGAACTAAAATATCTAAACTGGAATGGTGACCAACTACTTCATCAACACCAGCACTTGCTGCAAGGTCCTGATCAACAGAGGGTGCCTGCCATGCATCCACCTTGTTTAGTTACCCATTACACGGTTAAAGAGGCCTCCAAGTTGTAGCTGGAAAGAAAGACATCAAAATTAAAGATTAATCCCAATTCAGTTGTAGACTGTGAAACCAAACAACTGCCCACTGCTAAAAGTCGCGTCAGCTACTATATTGCTAACCAAAACATTAGTAAGCCTACATTGGTCAGGGATGGTGTTGCATGTCTTCTTCTACTTCATAATGATGCTCTCCCTCGGTTGATTTAGAGACAGCTAAAGATGGTTGTAATTCTCTTGATCGAGGTGTCCGCTCTGATTGGCCATTATTTTTGCTCACCACAACTCCGTTAACTCCTCTGTGATGCAATCAATGCTCTGCAGCCAAACAATGAGACTGCTCCCTGACTAATAATACTGTATCCGTTGATGATATTCAGCATGATGCTAATCGGACACACATACACGTCTCATAACTGGATAGGTGAGTCCTTTGACTTTTGGTCGATTAATGTTTATCGGATTTTGAAGCTGGAACACAGACAGCATGCATGATGAGCTATGTGCTGAAATGGGAACACCAAGTCGGTCAATCCAAACTTTAAGGTTTACGGTTGCAAGTCCTTTGTTAATAAAGTGAGGTATTGATGGATCCGTGTTCATTATCTGCGGATTCATAGTTATGCGGTTTTACAAGTTTCCACCAAAATTTTATATATATACGGTTTTGATACGTGTGGCCATTTTTAGGAACACAACCCCCGCACTCAGGTAACAATTGTAAAAAACAACAACAATAGTTACAGAATTCATGCTCCACATGGCTGCCCTCATTCCATTAGACACAGGAAACATTCATGCCAAATTTTCAGTGAATCGGAGAATATTTCGAGGTTGCTTAAAATTTTGGGAATTTTATGGCATGGGATGAATTCCCTATTGTGTTCAGTTCCGATTCACACACATCACATGATATCCTTTGTCTTCTACAATATTAGCTTTGGGTTTTGATGTTTCCAGTTCTGGATTAAATGTATTACCATGATGCTGCTTGTTCCTTACCATTCGTTCCGGATAACACGGACGAGGGTGCAGACACGAGAAAAAAAAAAATCAAAAAATTTAAGCGACCCCTAAATATTGTTCAATTGGATAATTTTAGATGTGTAATCAGTTATCCACATGGAACAAGGGCCGGCTTGTGGAGCAATGTATTTCGAAGTTTTCAATCCTCCGGACCACCCTACCCCGCACATATCAAGGCCTCGCTGGACTTGCAATTGTAAATTTATTGTTTTCTGCCACATATACGGTCAGTACCCTTAAAACCTTCATCAACCGTCATTTTTTTTACTCTCCCATAATATCTCATGACAATCCATCAAATTTGATGGAAATTTTTGTAAAGGTGTATTTTTTTTCTTCGACATGATAGTCATATAACTGACCAGTGGACAACTTGCCATCTCTATTTCAGAGTGACGATGAAATAATGCAACTGTTTATGAAAATTGACTTCACAGCCAAGGGTTGCGTTGATTGGGTGAGTCGTGTTCTTCCTGCCGAGTCCAATAGCACGACTCCAAAATGTGAATAGGTTCCGCGCATTGAATGTTCTTGCCTGAAGCTTGGTGCTGACCGAAATAGCTTGAATTTTTAATTCGAAGTCAAGAGTCTGCCTGTGTCTGGCAAGATAGCTCAGAGATAGCATATCCAATTGGGTTCGATTCCTGACCTGGTTATAAACTGTATCCCTGGTCCTTTAATGCCTGCGGCATCATTGCATCAAGAATGTCATGGCAGTTGCCTTTTCCATAGAAACCCGAATTTTATGAAACTAGGACTAGATATCGATAGTCTTGATAAGTTGACGTCGATAGCATTGGTAATAATTGTAATAATAAAAATTTCAAGTCTGAGTACACTGAAACATCTTGGATCTAAGCCACCTACTCTCTAAAATGTCACGACACGCAGTGCACGTGATGCACCGCTGACGCACGTAGGCCGCATGTGATGCATCGGCATCCTCGTGGTGTGCATGAGTTTTTAGGTGGGTGAAATTTTGGTATGGTGGGTAAAAAGTGGTCCGGTCATGACCGGACCAACCGGACCGGCTCTGCAGGCCCAGTCAATACGTTTGAGGGGCTGTTAACCCGGATGTTTAATATATGAGCTCATGAATGGTGCTTTATTTTCGTTTTTTTAGTTGATGTACTGCATGTTTAAGATAGCACATGCCCTTTCAAAAGAGTCTTTAGATGGGATTTGATTTACCTGGACAAATTGTGTGCTGACAATTGGTTCAATTCCAAACTCCTGCATTGACTACTGCTAGGAAGAGAACTGACAAACTACCCATGAGGGAATGCTCTGTCTTGTGACTGCTTTGATAGCATTGACACTCCATCGGTGGATTCTCGAAATTTTGAAAGGTGTTGTTTAATTGGGGGGGAGGGCGGGGGGGTGGGGGGGTGAGGGGGGAGAGGAGTTGGAGGGAAGCGGTGTGTTCAATTCATGGAGTAATATGACAAGACATTAATGGATAAAACACTTGAATAATACCTCTCCATCTCTTTCTTTTTCTTTTCCCACCTTTCTTTACTCTTTAAAAAGGGGGTGGCCTTGACCCCCTGGATACTCAATCAAGATATTGAGCATGGCCGTGGACAGGACGGAAACAATCTGTCAGAAAGTTGTTGCAAAAAGATGAAGCTCCTAATTTTAAAGTTTTTGCTCTTCTCACCTATCCCTCCCCACGAGTCTGCCCTGTGCAATCACATGCACCTGCAGTTTGCAAGGCAGCAGGAAGCTCTGAGGCTCGAGTGGCAAGTTTTCTTCAATGTACATGCCCTCTCCGCTCGCCGTTCACCACACCGAGATGCCGTCGTCCGTGTGCGTGCGGTGCACCAGGGGGCGGCCATGCTTTCAGTCTGTAGACAAGGAACCGCTGCTCTCTTGGACTCTCGAATGCTTCCCACAGCATCACACTTGATCGTGGTGTGTACTTTCAACATGGCTGTGCCTTGAATTTCACAATGCAGTTTGATCAGCATGCAAAGGGACATCCACATATTGACATATGCAAAATGGCAGAAGTTTTGATTCCCCTTCCCCTGACCCACACAAATGCCCCATATACAATATTCCTATCCCCACCCCCCAGCCCCGAAACTCCTATTTCCTCCGAACCTCCATATCATTTTCCTCTTCCACCTCCTCCTTATCCTCCATTTGATTTCCTTTTCCACTCTTCCTTGTTTCCTAACTCTCTCATTTATCACACCCAACTCCCTACAACCATTTATCTATCTATCTATATATGAATGCAAGTTGCAAGATTATGTCTGAACAGGGTAAATGTCATAACGACAGCATGTATAATGCTGAATGATATCTCAATTAAGAGCTCCAAGGTCAAGGCAGTGCATGTGGGGGATTAAAAAAATATATATATTAAAATAATATAAAAAATATATAAATATATTGTTGTGGATTCTCGCCACTCCGGCGTGCGGGCGACCGCTTTTAGCTAATTGCGGCCGCTCGCCCACCGGACGGGCAATCCAGTCGTAGCTTTCCGGATCAACGCCGAAATCCAGCTACGGGTGTGTTTTCGTAAATCAGCCAACTCTTCTTCGTCACGCGCGACAGGGTTGATCGCCGAATTGTCGATTACACTAGTATTCGCGCAGACAGAAATGCCGCGGATTTACACCTCGACGGGGACCCGTATGGACACGAGCCGCTTTAAGCATCGTGCCGTTTGCGATTGCCGAGCGGTTTATTATCGCCAAGCCCCGTCGGACTCGATTATCTTATCGGGTATTAAAAAACCAGCTATTATTCCGAACGCAATTACGGCAGCTGAATGGAGGAAGGGACGCAACGAGCAGGTGTATATTCAAACAATGACATTTATTTTACACACGTATGCAAGCAAT